>CM046035.1:72656587-72744087 GCA_025215565.1 Flaveria ramosissima
CCAGTCTCAACAGATGGCAGAGCAGGCTCGTGTGATAGAGCAGCAGACCCAGCTGATGGATGCACAGAGAGTAGAGATGTCCCAACTCCAGGAGCAGCATGCCCAATCAGCCAAACGTATAGAGGAGTTGGAGACTACCAACAAGACCATCATGCTGCGGTTAAAGGGATCAAAGGATGAGCCCTTAAAGATAAAGGAAGGGGATGGAGATGATGGAGATGGTGATGATGATGATGAAGATGATGATGAGGATGAGGAGGATGATGAGGATGAGGAGGAAACAGATGAAGAAAGGACAGAGGGAAAGGATGATGATGACGAAGCAGAAGGAGGGGATGCGGCTGCATCGGCCTCTGCTTCAGGTCAAGAACGAAGATCGAAGAATCGACAGGACCAGTCAGCTACCACCTCTGCTCCTCCGAGCGATGAGACCATGATTCAAGACAAAAGTACAGATTAGATGTTTTATGTATTTATTTATTTTGTGTTTGAATCATGTACTGAAAACAATGTTTTGAATGTTTATATATTAAGTTAATGTAATTCTGTTTGATTACTTACTAATGATTTATGTGTTGAATGTTTAAATCAAACAGATCCAATTTTCAAAGAGATGAGTTTGATATTGCTCCCCTTCAACAGGTCAAGACTCAACTAACCATGATTCTTGATCTGCAAGGGATTGTAAGAAGGTCTGTGAGTTATACCCCTGAAGAAGGGGAAATAATTCATGACCTATCTAACGAGCAACTCGCAGAGATGTTCAGACTCAATCCGGATGAAATAGTCAAAGATGCTCCAACAGTTGATTCGACTAGTGATGAAGAGCTAAATGATGTTGATGAAGTCGAGGTCGAAGATATCACTGCAGAAGAGTACCCTCAGTATGCTGACAACGAGGGTAATGTGGTCCCCAATCTGGGTGAGTCCCTAGTCAGTGATACTTTTGAGGTACTGAACAAGATGGAGCAGGAAACTGAGAAGGCAGAAGGAACAGCCCAAGCCTCAAATGATGACGTGGACATTCGAAAGGCTGAGTGGGCTGCCTGTTTTGAAGAAGTGAGAGCCCAACGTGCTGCACCAAAGAAAGATGCCTACACCAAGCTCTACAGAGTCAAGAAACACCACAAGGTGTCAGGCAGGATTATAGCATGGGCTTATTTTGATGATCTTAACGCGTATGCAGTTAAGAGGGAACAGGGCATAGAGTACTTCAGATTTCCACATGATCTGAAGACTCTACCAGGTTTTGAGCTCAACCAGCTGGCTAAGCTAAAGCTTTTGTATGCTGACCCAAGGAAGATGTCAGGCTGGTTCGAGGCTGCCCTTAAGAAGGAGTACCACACCAGATGGGTTAACTTCAGACCCCAACAGCCTACTAGGTACATAAGAAGGTCTGAGGTTGATGCCATTACTGGCAAGCCCAAGATTGTGTTGAAGTGGAGTCCTCCGCGCACTATGTCGAGAATCCCTCTCAGGGAAATGCCACAGGACTTCACTCCACACTTCAAATGGTGGTACTATGATTGGAGAACAGCTGAAGCGGTCATAGTCCTAAATAAAGAGGGACAAATGGATACAATCAGGGTATTCGACCCGATGTGGCTACTAACTTGTCTGCTAATGATGTCTATACATTATACAAGTGGCCACTGTTCTATGACACGCAAGATATTGTACAAGCCCTCCAGTTCCAAAATGTTATACGACTCTGCTTCGCGTTTGAGATTCACGCAGGAGTCACCAAAGAGGAGAAGTACAAGAAGTAGGAGGTTATGCAGAAGACAAGAGATTAGATAGATCTAGGTCCAAGGGGGAGTTTGTTGATGCATGTATGTCCCTAGATCATGATTTGTAATGTAATAGATCTTGTCTGTCTGATTATGATGTAATTTGTATTGATTAATGAAATGACATGGATTGTTTTGTTATTTGTAATGTTTAATATTTCATTAATGAGTCGTGATTGAATTGATTGGGTTTATGATTGTTTGAATGGTTACACATAATGTTATATTAATTAAAACATTCAAACTTAACTTAATGAAGTTCTCATGCGAATGGCCCATGCGAATGGACCACACGCATGAATAACTTCATACGATTGACTCAATCGCACGACTGAACCAGGAGACTGGATCAGTCGTATGATTGACACATAAGATTGGCTCAGTCGCACGACTGAACACTCAGTCGTGCGGATGAATCAACCGCATGGTTCAATCGCACGACTGAACCATACTTATGGCCCAGTCGCACGATTGAACAATACTAACCTATAAATAGACCCAATTCGTGGAAAAACGTAAGCATTCATACCATTACGATTCCAGACGTACCCTAGCCGTCCAGAGACCTCCCAAATCGTTCTCCAAGTTCACAGAACACATTAGATCGATTCCTAATCGACTTCTAACGTTAGATTCAATTCTTGATTGATTCTTCGTGTGTTCTCACTGATTGGATCGCCAATCAAATAGGATTCCGCACTATTTGAGTTGGTTTAACACGCTAATCACTAGGTATTTCGTTCAAATACCAGGTCCTATTTACAATCTGATTGTTTTGCAATTATTTATTTGTCTTGTAATGTTTTAATAAATATTAATATTTAATAATATTTCAGTTTAATTAGTTCCATGTGCTATGAGCAATCGTCTCCCATTCGTCCGCCCCGATGATTCCGCCGTCGGTCGGGGTGTGGTGACAATTGGTATTAGAGCCATGGTTATAGGGATTTAGGTTATTAGAAATGGAATGACCTAGACTATAACTAAGTACCCTTACACATTAGTCCTCTCATGTATTTCATATGCTTAGATAGGATTTTATGTACTTTATGTGTTTATATTTGATTATGTGATTATATGCCTTATGTGCTTATGCTTATACCTTGAATCTTATCAATGCACACACGAACCTTAAATCATATTCTAAGGCATTATGTGCCTAAATCAAATGGTTTTCAAAATGAGCTTTGAATCTTTATTCGTGGTTTTCAAGTCTCGTCAAAGTCTATGTCCTACAACTTGAAACATGTAATGCTGGAAGAGTGGGATGCCTGTATCTCGAGGTGTTCTGTCTAGGCAAGGTATTCATATAAATCCAAATCAACCGATGGATCCGTTTACCTTACCTAGGAACCTTTGGGGTGAGTGTCCGCTTATGGGTACGCATATATTCATTAAGGTTGTAGTTGACATAATACTTTGATAAGTCAACGTAATGTCTTGGTTTGTAAACCGAACGTTACACTCGAAACATCCTATTATTTTAAATCGTCTTATCATTGATCTTGTCTTCCTGAATCTTAAAACTCATTATCCCATTTCTCTTAATGACCCTTAAAAATCTTTCTAAACGTCTTTCCTCAAAACCACACTTATTCTGAAAACCTATTACAATGATGTCCTCATTCTGAATTGAATCTTTAATCCTAACGAACACGAACCTCGTATCAACATTACACTAATAAAACTTGAAACCTTAACGACATAAGAAAACAAGAATCGATCATCTGGAAACCTCGTTAAAGTTATATGCTTGAAAAGCTCTTATGAATTTCATATCTTATTCAAAAGTGTCTTGACCATATATTTTTCATGTCGTCAAGCTAAGCCTTGTATTGATCTAAAACTGGGTGTTGTACTCGTGACAAAACCTTCCTAATCATCTTGAACCGTTTAAAATACAAAACTTATCAATAAAGATTCCAAATCTATAATCGTGTACCCTATGCCAAGATTCACATAAAATCATGAATTATGAAATTTAACAAATTTAACAAATTCAAGCATAACAAACACATCATAATTAACCTCGTTGAATTTAAATGTTCTAAGTGTCACTTGCGAATGTGACATGAAATCCAAGTCTCCTCGTATCTTGGAAATTAGTCCCCTCGTGATTAAATTCGGGACGAAATTTCTTAAAGTAGGGGAGACTGTAACATCCACCAATTTTCAAATTATAATCCGAACTTGAATTCATTTTGAATTTTCATATTTTTTTATTAAACTTATTTATTCTAGTGTATCATATGGGTTATAAATGTAACCAATATAAAAAAATAACTTTTCGTTTTTCATTTATTAAACCATTTAAACAAGTTATAATAAGTTTATAAATTGTAAAATAAAGTGTTATAAATATACAAAATGATTGTCATTTATGAGTTCTAACATGGAAAGAATGGTTATATATCAAAGTTTTTTTTATAAAACTTATAAATTTATACAAGTTTATAGGTTGTAATGAGAATTAGATTTAATTTTAATTAATTAATAAATTATTTCTTTTTACTCATAAACCCTTTTAAAGTTTTAAAAGACAAATTCAATTATAAATTGGTTTGATAAGTTTGGGGCCAATTTTGTAATTTCAAAAAATTAATTTAGAAGTTTTTACATGAAATAATAAAGAACCTAAACATCAGGGACCAAGGTTGTAAATTGGTTTAAAACTACCCAAACCACCCAAACCCACACCCGTCGCCGGCCACCAACTCCGACCAAACTCCGGCGACTTCACCACACCTCGAATACCCTTCATTAACCCAATTAACTCCATTAAATCGCTACATGAACCGTTTTCGAACGCATGACCATGTTTTAATTCGAATTAAGACCGCGTTAACCCTCTCGAACTGAAACTGAAACACCGATTAAATGTCTCACCGCGTTCGTTATGAAACAGCCTTAGATGGGTCTATAGAATGGCGTAAAAACCTTCGAATTAACTTCCTTAAACTTGCTATATCATCAATTCCATTCGAAACAAGCACAAACCCCGTGTTCGATTATCACCATCTTCTTCGACCTGCAACTTAGTCGAAATCCGTCTTCTGAGCAATTTACATCAAAATTTATTGAGGGTTTTCATTTATCATCATCATCCGAAGCTTCCTACAAGTTTAATTTGGTTATCAACCTCGTTTGCATCTCGAATCGACTTCAACTCAGTCGCGGCTATCCTTATTACCATCTTCATCGAATTCAAACTCAAACACGTAAGTTTCACACATGTTTATACTCGATTTCACATGGGGATTAAAAGCCCTAAGTTGGATTTCGTTATCAGCCTCGAATGAACGATCAATTTGATTCGATTGAATCTAGGGTTCTTGAGTAATTTGGGGAACTTGGTAATTTACGTTTTGAATATTTAAGTTGAGTTTTTATCAGGATTGGGCTGTAGCCAAACTGGTAACCAGTAGTGTTTATGACCCAGAGGTCCCGGGTTCGAACCGGGCCTCCATCATATTTTGTTTTAATTAGTTTTTTTTAACATTTTTGTAATTCGTAAAATTTGTATTATCTTGTTAAATCACAATAAAAATTATTTTGTTAATTAAATTATTTCAGAATATATTAAGTTAATTTTTAAAGGTTTTAACACTTATAATTCTTAGATTTAATTAATTTTTTTAGAATAAAAAGTTACAAAAATATTGCTTAGTCATTTATGTTATAAATATATTATAGTTCAATGACTATTTAAATAATTAATTATGCAAATGATTATTTAGATGATTATCTAGATGATTATTTAAATAATTAATTATTCAATGATTTATTTAACCATGTTAAATCATAAATAGTTAATAAATTTATTCGTTGACTTTTATTTAAATTCTTGAAATTTATAAAACAATATAATTTACTTTATTCTTATTATTTTTTTAGGGTTTTGTATTATAAAACCTTTATGTTAAATCGTTTTAAAAGCCCAAAACTTTATAAAATGATTTTAAATAATTTTAACGTCATTTAAATAAGTATTTAATTAATTCTCTTTATCAAGTTTTAAATAATTAATTATTAAATTAGTTATTTCTTTTCACATATTTACTTTCTTAGTATTAAATAATTAAATAATATTTAGTTGAGATCTTTTTAATCATTCTTGGACTTAATTGATTTATATTAAACCAAAGCGTAAGCGACTTATTTAGTTATTTAAACCCCCAAATCCCAATTGGAACCCTAGTTCATGTCTAACTGATAATCATATTATCAAACTTAATCTTGGAATCTATACGTTTAGGCAACTTGTAAAAGAAATCGTTGGAGCCTCGTCTACATTCTTATCATCATATTATTTACATCTTGTGAGTTTCCTTGCCCCTTTTTACATTTTTCACACTATTTTGGGGTGAAACATGATACTTATACATCATACACTTATAAACGTTTGAGACTTGTAATGCACTTACAATTCATCTTTATATTTTGTCATGGTTATTTGTGTGTTGTAAGTGATTATATGAGATACATAGTTTGTTTACAATCATTAACTATTGCTAGCCTGGCGACGTCTTAGATCTTTGGGCCTGACAAGCCTATTTGGTGCTAAAGTCGATGTATTGGCGACTCCTGATGACGTATGCTTGTTCATCATGGGAACCAAATACACTTAGCCAATCTTATATACTTGTAATCAAGTCGAGGTTTGGTTGTAACGATATGTGTTCTATAACCTTACTAACTTATAACCTATGACATGAATTGCTACTTGTAACCTTGTTATATTATGTATGAAAACCTTGGAAACTCACCAACTATTTTTAGTTGACCTTTTATTTTTATCATGTTTCAGGTTTGATGCTTGAAGATCTTCTTGTGCTCATATAGGACTTGGATCTAGATTAATTGAAAGTCTTATGTTTCTGTTTGTATCTTGATTGTTTTGCAATTATTTATTTGTCTTGTAATGTTTTAATAAATATTGATATTTAATAATATTTCAATTTAATTAGTTCTATGTGCTATGAGCAATCGTCTCTCATTCGTCCACCCCGATGATTCCGCCGTCGGTCGGGGTGTGACAGTTCTCGATTAATTTCACGATGACGATGGACCTAGGCACATGTCGGCATCCGAAAGCTTAAAGCCACAAACACTTAAACCCTTAGGTTCTTTTATGGTTTTCATGACTTTTTTATGCTTGCTTTCTATATCATCGATGATGATGGGTGTGGAATCATCTGAGATGCAAATCTGTTTTTCTTTGCCTTGCTTTTTAAACGTTAATTAAAGAATATATATGAACATAGTTCACGATTGATTTCCTGATTTAATTGGATTTGGTTGAGACTATGATTCCAAGGAAGTTTAGGTTTTTTTGTTTAGGTGTGACATTCAACTAGGGTGCAGCCACAGCGAGGTCTCCTTTCTGAGTCTCCGAGCACCCTAACTAACTGTCGTTGGTGGTCTGTGTTGGTGTTGTTGTTATGTTGATCATGTTAATATGTTTGTATGTACTCTTGGTTCTATGCGGGTAATGTTAGTCTGTTATGTTGACCATGTTAAGTTGTTGGCTTGGTGATGATGTGCATCTGAGAGTTATTTTTGTTTCACATCTAGGCGATGATGAAGAAATTATAAATTTTGTGTTTATTGTTTTGAATTGGTAAACAATCATTTGCAGCCACAATAAACTGTTATTTCCAAGCCTTAAAAACGGTTAAACAGATTTAATCCCACCGCGAAGCGACGGGTGGAATATAACTAGTAGTCATTTAAACACAAGAATCTTTAACACTAAAATTTAATTATACTACTTATCGAAAATCCCTCTACTCATTTAGAAGTATTTCAACCATCATTAAATGGTTCTTCTAACATTAATAATAAGAGTGAATTGTCGTTTTTCTCCCTATGGTTAATCACATTTGTCATTTTCATTTAAAAAAATTTCTTTGTTTTTGCATCTGGCTCCTCAAGGTTTTAAAAAATTATCATTTTAATCCAAAAAAGTTAACTTCGTTAATTTTAAATATTAAACCATCTATCATTAAAAGGAATAATTATGTAAGTTTGCATATAAATACAAAATCCTAATTTATGTTAACACATTGGTGTTAAAATTTCATTCATGTGTTATTGTTCCATTTACAAAAACTAAATTGAATATTTATCTTCAAACCTTTAATCATGACTAAATCACGAGATTGTCAGCTTCGTAAGTGGGGAAGGAGAACGGACCTCGATTTTTGTGGTCGTTTGGAACTCATTGCCAAGGGATTGTATAATTTATAACATCGCCTCTAGTCGGCATCTCTATATCATGATTCAGTTCCACTCGATTATGACTATGTAATTAAGAGATTTGGTTTGAAATTTAAAGGATAATTTTATTAATTTATATGTTTAACAATTTAATTTAACATAGTTAACTTTTTTAAATTAACATAGTTAACTTTTTTAGATGAAAATAATAATCTTTTAACCTTTGAGAAACCACAAGCGGAAATAATATTTTTTTGTATGAAAATAACAAAAAGACTAAACCACGTAAATAAAAACAACAATTCACTTTTAATATTACCTGCATAATTGTTTATTACTTTATTGGTTTGTTTGTTATCATTTTTTTTTCCTATAGGAGAAAGAATCTCCCGCATGAAAAACAACACGTAAGGAGACAAGTACGTTTAAACTAGTGACTTGACAGGTGGAGCTTAGATCTAACTATTTTTTAGTGTATGTTTAAATTGTTAGGTATGGAATTTGACAAATATGAATTTTATGATGACTCATATAGTCATACTTTAATAGTACGAGTTTTGTTTCTGAAAGGAGGTTAAATACTTAACAAGCGCGTATCAGCGATAAGTAAATGTTTTGTTTATAGTAAATGATATATTTACGTACATATAGAGTAGGTATTATTATATGTATTTGGGATAGAATCATTATATATTTTTAGCGGCGATAGAATCATTATCTAGTTAGTAAATTTTATGTGGAATATGCACGTAAGTGTAAATTTTACGTTTTATTTATGTGCATATAATCTACTAATTTTTAACTATGTTTTCATGTTGAACTAGTATATTTGATGAAACTGATTGAAGTCTTAGTCCTAATGCATCAAATTGGACATCAAACTACATGAAATATTATATAGGATTATAAGAGAACACAAATTCCTTTTTTTGTAATAAACAATGGGAACTTGACCTTCTTTTGGTGTCTTCGATTACTTGCATTTGATTTTTATAAATATCGCAAGCATGTCATACTCTTGTCTAAAAGCCGAAGCCTCCTTATTAATGGTGATTCTTGATGTTAGGGTTAATGGCAATTATGAAATAATGTTTATTGCATTACCGTACCCTTTTTTATTATATTCCAAAGCACATTGCAAGAAAGATCTTGATGAAAATAATCAATGACGTGTTATAGATAGTTGTGTGTCATTTAAAGAAGAGCGTCTTTCTAGTAATATTAAGGATGAAAATCTTCAGTAAACTAAGTATCCATTGTATGTAATTTATTATATTAGTAATAATATTATTATAGATGTAATAAAATGGGTAACTTTATAAATATCATATGCCCTTAGTACGGTATCACTTAAGATTGTCCATGACGTATAGTTTGTTATAGAAGTTGGGTCATTGTAGTGACATGCTACCATGCTCGCTAACTATTATCGCTACTGTTTCTTCTGTCATTCATGCTTGTTTCTGGTGATTTTTTTTAAACTTTCTCTTGCTTTCTTGCTTTTTTTCTTTCGTTACTTGCTAACTTGTTGTTTCTTGTTGTTCTTGCTTTCATTTTCGCTTTAAAACTAGTTATTCTTTTTTTATTGCTATCATTTTTTTCTTTTTGTTGATCTTGTTGTGTGCTTCCTAAACTTGCTAACTTTGTTGCTTTATCTTGATGTTTTCTTGCTTGAACTTGTTGAGATTTTTTTATTTTTTATATTTTGCAAACCTTTTTATGTTTAACAGATTTGAAACTCGCCCACTTCTCCATGCTTACTTGCTTTTGGTTAGATCAGATGAATCATAACTTGTTACATGTTGTGTGTCAAAATGGACTACTGCTCTTGATCTTTCAAAATCTACATTTGATTTGTCGAAGTTCGTCTTTGCTTCTTGAATAGATTGTGAAAAAGGTCTAGATGTGATGATGCTTGCTTGTTTTGAACACCCAAGGTCCAATTGAACCAATATAATTCATGACCAGGAAGGGAAGAAAAAGATGATTTTGATTTACCCATGATGACCTACTATTTTTATTCAGCTGAAATTCAAGTGTTTTGATTACATATGCGACCCATTAAAAAACCCACAAAATCAATCTTAAACTGACTCAAACTCCGTAGTAGATAAACCTAAAACCATTGTTGTAAAGACCGGATCAGACCGGCTGGTCCGACCGGGAATCGGAGGGGTGGCTGAACCGGTTCGCATCAATTTGTTTTGGAGGGTTCGACCGGCTGGTTCATCCCGAATCGGTGGTCGGACCGGGAACCGGACCGGTGATCGGATCGGATTTTGATTTTTTTTAATTTAGTTTTATTGGAGTTTAATGGGTAAAAACGGGGTGTTAAACAAGAAATTAGTTTGTTGGACATAAGATTATTATTAAGTTTCATATATAACAATATAATACACACATAAATTACTTATATTGAATTATATATATGACTATATATAATATCAATTTTATATATATATATATATATATATATATATAATATATATATATACACAATATATATATATATATATATATATATATAATATATATATATATATATATATATATATATGACGTCATCCAGTTCTTTAATGCGCTCTGACCACCGGACCAGTAAGGCATCCAGTTCGACGTCCGATTCAGTTCTGAAAACATTGCCTAAAACTAACCAATAAGTATATTTGATTTATTAGATAAATATCTTTTATACTACTATATAAAGCAACATCTTGGGACACAAGTGTAATTATAAAAAAAATAAGATAACTAATACAACTTGTTAAGCATTATGTACAAATGTTTTATGCAATAATTTTTATTTTTTCCCCTCATTTAATAAAATATTTCTAATTAATATATATTATTAATACATTATTCAATAATGTAAGATTATTTAATTTACTACATTATATATTATATTATTTATGATACTTTAAGTTAACATTTAAATTTATTAAGAAGTATTATCTTTTTTTAATAACAAACTATCATACTCCTACTTTTAAATTACTTCAGATTACATCAAACCTAAGTTTGAACTCGGGACCTCTTCTCTAAGAAGCAAATCCTTTTTATCTTATTTGAATACCTTACTATATAATTATTAAATAATATTAAAATAATAATAAAAATTATAAATAAGTATTATTTTATTTGAATATTTAACTATATAATTACTAACTACTTTGTATAATAATAATGATAATATATATATATATATATATATATATATATATATATATATATATATATATATATATATATATATTATCTATATTTATACTATTATATAAAGCATTTGGTAGTAACGCACTTGTAATTTTACTCAAAATCTAAGAAACCTAACATAACTTTAAAAGCATAAGGTGCAAGTGTTATATACAATAGTTCCTAATTTGTCAATATTTAATAAATTTCTCCCAATTAATACATTATTTAATATATATTTATTCTTAAGTATTATCTTATTTATAATATTATAAATTAATATTAAATTTTATACATTTTTATTTATATTTTTATAACTTAATACTATTTGATTTAATTATTATTTTATTTAAACACTTAAGTAATCACTAAATATTTAAATAGTTATAATAATAATAATAATACCCAAATATATCAACATTTAAGATAGGTCGAAAATAGGCTTGATGACACCCGACACATCATTATATATAAAAAATAGACAAAAATTGAGTAGTAAAGGTGCAGGTACTTCTCGAAATTTCCTTTTTCACCAAACTGATAAAAACCCTACTTTTGTTTTTCATAATATTACATTTAAACTAAGAATTTTTTGAAACTAACCGTAACACTTTCTATCTCTTTGTTTTTTTTTTTCAAATTGATACCTACTCATTTTTCTTTTTTAGAATTCTATATTTAAGCATTCGAGTTATGTCAAATTTACATTTAATCACCTGGACTTTTTTTGAATCTTATACTTAAGCTTTCGAGCCATGTCAAATTTTCTTTTAATCAATTTACAGTAGAGCTCGTTTTGCATGTAATCTTTTTTTGGATGGTTAGTACTAACGTATAAAATATCAAAATTAAATATTTTAACTTTTATAACCTTTGCTGCATAGCGCGAGTCACACCCACTAGTAATATCTACTACTGTATCTATTTTTTAGTTAGCAAGTTTAATTATTTTTAATATACTTTGAAGCTATGAGAACAAACATTCCCTAAATTGGTGATAGGAAATCTAAAACACCAGTCTTACTTTTATGTTACATTTTAGTTTGCTATTTGTATTCACACTACCATCCTCATCTCCATATTTAATTTATTCTAATTATTAATTTGTATTTACAAATACTCAAGCAAGACTTATAACTACTAAATGCATGCGCAACATTCTATGCATTTACTGCTTTAAAACTTTGGTTTTGTTCTAAATATAAATACTAAACTTATGAGTTATGACCAATGATTTTTAGTCCAAGTAATTAAGGTGAGGTATCCAAAACAATAATAAATGAAAAGATTTTATGTTCAAGTCTTACTCTAAGCAAAAATATTTAAGGTTGAGCTAAGAGTTTTCACAATAGTAAGTTTTCTTTTGAGGGGTTGAGATGTGCTACCGGCTGAAAATAAATAGATAGGTCTGATTGAGATAACATTTGTTGTTAAAAAAATACCAAACTTATGATATGCCAAAACATGGATAATAGGAACAGTGATCGCAAATGAGATGCTAAGTTTTAACATTGTTGTAATAAAGTTGTTTATATTTACCCTATACTAAATTGTAACATTGATAAGCATCATGTGTTATAACATACGATTTAGTAGGTTATACTCATCTTTTATCTCTTTTTTATAATCATTAACTTTTTTAGTTCAACTTAATATTTTACGTCTATTACAAGTTAGCACCAAATTTTTATTACTTTCAACTTTGGTTCCCTATATTTTATAAAATTTTCATTTCACGTTTCTATCTAAATTTTACGAGTTAACATGCCGTAACGTAATGTGTGTGTGTGTGTGTTGTTCAACGTTTTTATGTTTATATTTCCCCCGTTCATCGCAATGCGCTGGTCCTAGATCGACTTAGCCCGTTGCTTGATGCAACTGACTCAGTAATATCTGACTGAGTCAGAAGCTGACCTAGTTAGAAGTTCTGGCTGAGTCTGCATCTGACTGAAACTTGACTGTTTGATAGTATCAGACTGACAGTGCTGAATAATAAAATCCCAAAATCTTATTTCCTCCAATTCAATTCAATCACCTTCAATTCACCCACCACATCATCGTAGCTGACCAGCACACCACCGCCACCGCCACTAAGGGAAGCCACGGCCGGAGAAGGAGGTCGCGCAAGAGAAGGGGCGACCACCGTAGCTTACCACCACACCACCATCACCATTAACCACCGTAGCTGACCACCACACAACCAACGCAGGAGAATGGGGTCACGTAGGAGAAGGGGCGACGCGCAAGAGAAGGGGCAACGGCCGAACACAGGCGAGGGGGGTCGCCCGTGGGTCGCGCATGGGAGGGGGATCGGCGCAGGGGTGGGGTGGGTCAGCATTATAAAAATTCAGGTCCGGGTCAGATGTTTTGACCCAGTCAGCTCGGGTTTTACGCACATCAAATAGGCTGACCGGCTGACCAAGTCAGCCAGTCAGCCAGGTCAGCCGAAATCAAACACCCCCTTACTTATTGTATTATATGTTTTACGTTTCGCCTGGGTGGTTCAACGTTTTTACGTCTACTTTCGTTCGGTTTTATTTCTTTCTTTTTTACAAATTTCAAAATAAGAGCTTTTTCGGTGTTGAGATGGTGGTGTGTCATTGATGCTACTTAGCATGGTTTTGCGTCCGTGCTGCAACGCGATGGGTTTAATACTAGTTTACACTAAAAACATTATTTGTTATATTTCTCATTAAATTAAATAATATTAGTTTATATCATTATTCTTTTCTTTTCTTTCTACTTCATAACCACTTTCAATAATATTAAAAAAAATTGAGAGTTGTACTATGTTTCTCCAAATAAATATGAGAAAACACGATACAACCCCCATAAATTTTCACTCACAACTATTAATCATAATATAATGCACGTACTTACATAAAAATAAAAGATCTATTATGAATGCTCTTACAAATAAAAAAGGTGGTTATTTCTTTAAAATAAACAAATAAAAATAATGATAGTAAGAAAACACATGTAAATATTTTCAAAATATAAACAATTAGAGTTAACTTGGGGTCATCTTTCGTACCCGAGAACTCTAGTCCATCTTAAATAAAAAAGTAGTAAAATTAAGAGTTTAGGAGACTTTAAATTTTCCCAAAAGGAAACCTCCAAAAGTGAATAAACAAAAGTTGTAATAAATGAAACAACTTGCTCTTCATTTTTGGTTGCGATATGCTAAACTTTAGTTTAAGGTGAAGCATTCGTAATCTTGTTGCTATCGTGAAATTGACAAAAGTAAGTGAATAATTTTGGATATGCCCAATGTTTCAACCACCCCACTCTCCCACCTCACCACTAACAAACTTCAAAAACTGTATTATTGTGGTACTTAGCGACACCTTAATTGTATTCTAGCAGAAAGTACTACTCATTGACACAATATATAAAAGTTCAATTGGAATGTAGTAACTGTAACATTCAATAATAATCTTTTATTTGCTAGAATGTGTCACTAGCTGATGAAAAGTTTTAGACTTTTTATTTCATAGGACTAAAAAAGTAATTGTTGATTCAGGCTTTGAGTGTTAATTTACTTTAATTACTATTATAAAGCTAATCTTTGTGAACTTTATGCAGATTTTTAGCTTTTGGGTGTATCAGAATTCTTCCAGCACTATAAGGGTTGTGTATTACAAACGAACGATATTTTTGACACCATTTCCTATCCGTAAATTCGACACTAGTTATGTTTTCTTTTATTTTAACTATTTTTAAATATACATATATATATATATATATATATATATATATATATATATATATATATATATATATATATATATGAGGAAAGTGGGTGGTTAAAAGCAAAGTTTTGAAGCTCTTATTGGTTCGGCCGATCTGATTGTGAATCGATGGGGGGCTGATCCGAGCAGCCCCAGTTCATCCCGGTTCGGTGATCGGACCGGATTTCATGTTTTTTCTTTATTTTGTTTTTAATTTAATTTTTTTTTTAATATGTGACATTCGTCATTTTCGACTATCTTTGTATTTGTTATTCTGTATTGTGAACCCGACTCGTTTTGGTCTTCGGATATTTGAATATTAATAAAATGATGGATTTTATGTTGTAATCATGTTTCATACTTGTCGTGGCGTGACCCACAGTTCGTTTCAGCAAAATCCGTTTTTTTTTAACGTTTTCGGTTCGTTTAAGCTCGTTTAAGGTCCGGACTCGTATTTTAACCATCCAAACCAACCAAGACCTAACCCATAATTATTCTAGAACCCTCCTAACTAGGGCTGTTCAAATAGCTCGACGCTCGAAACTCGCTCGAACTCGTTCGAAAAATGCTGGAATTTTGCTCGTTCGAATTCCCCTCGATTGTAAATGAACCGAGCGGCTCGGTTCGGTTTGAAAACAAACCGAGCATGAGCGAAGGGTCGCTCGCTCGTCGCTCGCTCGGTTTCGCTCGAATTATTTATTAGTTTAGTTTTTATATATTATACATAATTATATATGTTATTTATTATTAATTTAGTTATTTATTAATTACACATATTTTAAATTTTAGTATAAAGCTCAAAACCCTAATACACCAATACATTCAAACCTCATTACCTCAGTCCTCACTCCTCACCCTCCACAGTCCACTCCTCGTCTCCTCCAGCAGTCCAGCCGCCAGCCTCCAGCGACCTGCGACCACTCTCCCCTCTCCCCTCTCCCCTCTCCACTCTCCAGTAGCTTCCACCCTTCGGGCCTCCCCTTGCGGCCGCCGACCAGGGCGCTGCTCGAATCTAAGAACCTGCGACCGGTCTCCGACCCCTGCTGCACGAATCTGCGAACCTGCGACCGGTCTCCGACCCCTGCTGCCCGAATCTACGAACCTGTGACCGCGAGTCTCCGACCCTGCTGCGAGCAGTGAATTTGCGAACCTGCAACCGCGTCTCCGACCCTACTGCGAGCTGCGAACCTACGACCGCGACCCATCTCCGACCGCGACCCATTGTAATACAAAATCGAGCAAAACCGAGCGAAACCGAGCGCTCGGTTTAAAACCGAACCGAGTTCGAGCATGAAGTTTGCGCTCGAATTTGTAAATCCAAACCGAACCGAGCCGCTCGGTTTAAAACCGAACCGAGTTCGAGCGGAGCTGCGTTCGGTTCGGTTCGGTTCGTGAACAGCCCTACTCCTAACATGTCTTATACCTGGTCATAATTTATTCAAATCAAAATTAATTTAAATAAAAGAATCAAAGTGCACCCTTTTACCCACCGGACAAACGCATTACCCATTTCCTCAAACCCTAATTTTTCCCTATAAATACCACTCATTCTCAACCATTTCACCTGCACATTTTCATCTTCTCCTCCCAAAAGTTTTGATCTTGTAAGTTGTTCTAGCTAGTTTTGCTTAAGTTTGACTTTAAAAGTCAACGGAACCGAATCTTGCATTTCAAATCATTTCGGGTATGTGTTTTTGGATATTTTCAGCTTTCTAAGTTATTTTATGTTTACAAAACCATTTTCATCTTTATTTAAGGCTTGTGGGTATTCAAACTCATATTTATGCATTTTAGACCCGTTTGGGTCGTTTTCGGGAAGTTTACTCGCTTAACTTTCTTGTTTGAGTTTAGATCTGGAAATTTTACCTTATTTTTAGTTCAATGGTTTTGGACATGTGGTGACCATCCTCGGGTTCATACCGAGTCAAAGACCGAACCAAACCGAACGCTCGTTTAAGCACTTTAAATAACTTTTAAGCGACCATGTTACATCAAACACTTTAGATCTGAGTTTTTCTTGATATTTTAGTTATTATATGGTTGATATGGAGGTATAGAACAAATCTTGGCTTGAACCCAAGTTTCGGGTAAAAACCGAGTAAAACGGAACACCCGTTTTAACGAGTTAGTCAATGTTCAAACCACCAAAAGTTCAACCTATCTTTTTAGTTATGTTTTACTTTATATTACTCATATTACTTAAGATTTTGGAAGTATTAGAACAAATATTAGCTCAAACCAAGTTCGGGTAAAAATAAACCCGAGTAAAAGTCGAACTTATCGTCTTAACGAGCTAGTCACCGTTCAAAACGCCAAAACAATATTTCCTAACTATCTTTTTTACTTATGTTTCACTTTATATTATTTATAGTAATAAGATTTTGGTATGACGGAATCAAACTTGGTTTTATACTAAGATCGGGTTTAAGCGAATTTCTTTATTAATAAAGTCTCAAACTCGGGTTTAAGAGAGTGTAAGTCGGATCTTGATGCTTACATTAACGGGATTGTGCACACTAGCACTAAACCAACTCCCGTATGTAAAACTTAACAATGGTTGAGTAAAACTAAACATCAAGGACCCGTTTTCTTGTAAAACTCATTTTATACTTACGTTATTTAAATGCACTTTTTAAAATATAACTAAAACTCCCGAAAACCCAAGCCTTACTTTTATGAACTTTTATACCATTTATATTTCATCTTCAAGACTCAATACTTACTTAAGATCTTTCAAATTAGGACACGCACGTTAAACCGTCGGACTCGCTTGCTTGAGGATTTATTCTAAGTTATTCATCAACGCCATTTTTTTTCATGTGAGTAATTTCATCCCCGTTTTCTCTTCTATACTTTGGGGGTAGCAAGCATACTTACTCAACCAAAAAAAAACATATTTAACACCTAGATCCTCAACCCACAACCTCTAGGTTATGTGTTGCTTAGAATAATTGTCCAATTGTATGTTATATACCTCATATGATTAATTGCTACATGTTTATTGCTTTTGATCGGTTAGCCTCATCCTCATCCTCATAAGTATGATCATACGCTCCTCCTTGTAATATGGTAGTTTTATCAATTAGAAGGAGCCTCATTTTATGATTTATATACCTCAATTGTCGCTTTTATTTACGGTTTCACATATTTGAGTTGTGGATTTTTGCCTTATATTATATTACTAAAGTCATGGAATTGCTCACCAACATACATGTTGACAAAACATATTTTATGCAATGCTACAGGTTTGATTATCGGTTGATTGAAGATTTAAAGACGTTACTTTATCTTGGACCGTTAGGTTATTAGTTAAAAACTATTTATTTCCTTGTATTTGTAAGAACATGTTATGAAATGAATAAGTTGATTAAATATTGTCACTTTAATAGTGTCATGTGCATTTGAACAATCTTAGTTGCGCCCCGGCATGTTCCGCCGCTTTGGTCGGGGTGTGACATAATAGGTTTAACGTACGAGTTGAACGATAAATTAGAGTGTTGAAAATAATATTATGTTGAGTTTTATATATAAGTATAAAATACACATACAAAATACTTATATTGGATCATATATATGTAATTATAGGAAAAGTTTACGGTACAAAGTAAACAATTTGTGCGAAGTGTACAAAGTGATAACAATCATTGATTTAAACGATGAACACTTCAGATTAAAAATGAAATAATTAAGCAACAAATGTGTCTGGAGAGGTAAATTTAGAAATAGATACAATTGTTGACTTTTTTTTAAAATTCCCTCTATTTATTTTGAAGTATATAAATTTTTTATATGACATTATTTTTTTGTATGAAATTCAGGTTGAATATGGTGGTGACAAGTGTCACTACCTAACTTTCTCTTTCCTCCCATATTTTTTTTATTTTATAAAAAATAACTTTACCCTAACTTTACCCTAAATTTTTTTATACATTTCCACCCTGTTGCTCAAATTCAAGCTATCCAACCGCAACCTGTTGCTACTCAAGCCACACCCTCTCATGCTACCTTTACTTATAAACAGTTTACGGGTGCCAATCCACCGAAATTTGTGGGTGAGGAGTGTGCTACCACGCTCCTTCAATGGTTTGAACGCATGGAAAGCATGTTCTTGCATTGTGAATGCCCAGAGGCCAAGCGAACCACTTTCGCATCAAGTGTGTTCGAGCTAACCGCCCTAACGTGGTGGAATAGCATCATGAATGCCAAAGGAGCGGAAGTCGCTATGACTCTCCCTTGGGATGAACTGAAGGATATCATGCTCAAAAAGTTTTGCCCCAAGCATGAAATTCATAAATTGGAGGCCGAATTTTGGGATCTTAAACAAGATAGCGGTAACAACTCCGTTTACTCAAACCGCTTCCACGAGCTTAGCCTTCTAGTGCCCCATTTGGTTACCCCACTCGAGAGGGCAATCGACAAGTACGTTTCGGGTTTGCCAATGCAAATTCGAGATTCCGTCATGAGTAGCAAGCCACAAACACTTAATGATGCGATCACTCTTGCCGCCGCCCTTTCAGAGAACCATGTCAAAGCGGGGACTTTATCCCGAAAGGATTCCAAGAAACCAAATGTCAAGGCCATCACCGATCCATCTCCAAGCTCCAAAGTTGAATCCCAACCCCAATCCATCAATTACTCCAACTCATCTCACCACTCTAAAAAGAAGCATAAACCGAACCATCGAAACTTTGCCGTCACTCACCAAACTCAACCCAATCTCAATCTCAAGCTGCCCAAAATCGAAAACCTTACACCGGTCCCCATCCTTTGTGCCACACTTGTCAACGCCACCACCCATCTTACTCCGCTTGTCGCCAATGCTCAAATTGCAATCGTTACGGTCACCTTAGCAATGTGTGTCGTGAAGCCTCCCGTGGACAAACCACTCTACCAAGGTTTGTTTCGCATAATCCTCAAAACCGACCCATGCCTTTTGCTCAAACTCCTCCTCAACCAAGAGCTTGTTTCAATTGTGGAGACCCGAATCATTTCCGCAATGCTTGTCCCCGACTCACTTTTGCAAATCAAGCCCAAATCATGCCCGCACCATACTACACAACTCAAGCCTACCAATTGCAAACTTACCAACCTCAAGTCCCACAACTCATGGCTCCTCCGGTTCAACCGCCCCAATCAATTCAAGCTCCTCCTCCCCCGCCTTCGCAAGCTCCACAAGTCACCCACGGCAACCAAGGGCGTGCTTTTATGATGAATGTTAACCAAGCCCAAGTTGCCAACGATGTGTGTACGGTACGTTTTTAATTAATGAGCATTTTGCTTCATTTTATTTGATACCGGAGCTGATAGGAGTTTTATTTCATTTAAATTTGAATCAACCCTTGCCGTACCCCGTACTAAACTTTCTCGACCTTTTTCTGTCGAAGTCGCCAATGGTAGCTCAATCACTATCGATTCGGTCATCCGCGAATGCATACTCACTCTTTGTAAGCATAAATTCTCAATTGACCTCATCCCGATGCAAATGGGAAGTTTCGACATCATAGTAGGCATGGATTGGTTAGCCTTGCATCGTGCTGAAATTGTTTGCTATGATAAGTTCATTCGAATTCCACTCGCCAATGGTAAAACTCTCAAAATCTTTGGCAAAACGTCTCCAAAAAGCTCAACCTCATGTCGTGTTTTCAATCTCAAAAGTACGTACGCCAAAAGTACGTTCCATTCCTAGCTCAAGCGGTGGCAAAAGACCCCGGAGAAAGGAAAATTGAAGACATTCATGTTGTTTGTGATTTTTCTGATGTTTTTTCCGACGACATCTCCGGTCTTCCACCCATCCGTCCCGTCAAATTTCGAATCGACCTTGTGCCCGGAGCAACTCCCGTAGCCAAGGCTCCCTATCGTTTAGCTCCTTCTGAAATGCAAGAATTGTCAAACCAACTCCAAGAACTCTCAAATAAGGGTTTTATCCGTCCAAGCTCATCTCCTTGGGGTGCCCCCGTTCTCTTCGTGAAAAAGAAAGATGGCTTGTTTCGCATGTGTATCGACTACCGTGAGCTCAATAAACTCACCATAAAGAATCGTTACCCTTTGCCTCGAATCGACGACCTCTTCGATCAACTCCAAGGTGCAACTTGCTTCTCCAAAATCGATCTTCGATCGGGTTATCATCAATTGCGTGTTCATGAAGATGACATTCCCAAAACTGCTTTTCGTACGCGGTATGGACATTACGAGTTCATGGTTATGCCATTTGGATTAACCAATGCACCTGCGGTATTCATGGACCTCATGAACCGTGTTTGTAAACCATTTTTGGATAAATTCGTAATTGTATTTATTGACGACATCCTCATTTTTCTAAATCCGAAGCCGAGCATGAGCATCATTTACGTTCCATACTCGATCTCCTAAGAAAAGAACAACTTTATGCCAAATTTTTCGAAATGTGAATTTTGGCTAAAAGAAGTTCAATTTTTGGGTCACATCGTTAACGATAAAGGTATTCATGTTGATCCCGCTAAAATTGAGGCCGTAAAAGATTGGAAGACTCCATCCACACCTACCGAAGTTCGATCCTTCCTTGGTTTGGCCGGGTATTATCGGCGTTTCATTCTAAACTTCTCCAAAATCGCGCTACCCCTCACCGCATTAACTCATAAGGGAAAATCTTACGAATGGGGACCGAAACAAGAAGAAGCTTTCCAACTCTAAAGAATATGCTTTGCAATGCTCCTATCTTAGCCCTCCCTGAAGGAAACAACGATTTTGTGGTATTTTGCGATGCATCCAACAAGGTCTCGGTTGCGTTCTCATGCAACGAGGTCAAGTTATCGCTTATGCCTCAAGACAACTTAAAGTTTACGAGAAAAATTACACAACTCACGATCTTGAACTTGGTGCCGTCGTTTTTGCTTTAAAAATCTGGAGACACTATCTTTATGGTACAAAATGTGTAGTATTCACCAATCATAAAAGTCTTCAACACATTTTCGACCAAAAAGATCTGAACATGAGACAACGGCGATGGGCCGAACTACTTAGTGACTACGATTGCGAATTTGCTACCATCCCGGTAAAGCGAATGTCGTGGCCGATGCCCTTAGTCGAAAAGTTAATGTCAAATCCATTATGCTTCATAGCATTATCATCCAAACCGATCTTCAAAACCGCATCTATCGAGCACAGTGCACCTCCGTTGATGAAGGTAACATGTACGACGAAATGTCGTGTGGAGCCGTACTTCAACTTGAAACTAAACCCGATGGCTTACTTTACTTTCTCAATCGTTTATGGGTTCCCGATCGTGACGAACTTCGTACTTTCATTCTTGACGAGGCTCATAAGTCACGTTATTCTGTGCATCCCGGTGCGGATAAAATGTACTTCGATCTTCGTCCCATTTATTGGTGGCCCGGTATGAAAAAGGATGTGGCACTTTACGTTTCAAAATGTCTTACATGCTCAAAGGTTAAAGCCGAGCATCAAAGACCTTTCGGGTTACTCGAGCAACCCCCGATTCCTGTTTGGAAATGGGAAGACATTGCCATGGATTTCATCACTAAGCTCCCAAATACCCGAAACCAAAATGATAGTATTTGGCATCGATCGATTGACCAAATCGCTCACTTCATTCCAATCCGAGAGAAAGTATTCCGTGGAACAACTAGCTCAAATTTATGTCCGAGAAATAGTGTGCCGCCCATGGTATACCAGTGACCATCATCTCCGATCGTGATGCCGTTTCACGTCTCATTTTTGGAAATCGCTTCAAAATGCTTTGGGTACTCGACTTGACCTTAGTACCGCTTATCACCCTCAAATCGATGGCCAATCCGAGCGTACAATCCAAACCCTTGAGGATATGCTTCGATCATGCGTACTCGACTTTGGTGGAAATTGGGACTCTCATATTCCGCTTATTGAGTTCTCCTACAACAATAGTTTCCATTCTAGCATTGGTATGGCTCCGTTTGAAGCTCTCTATGGTCGCAAGTGTCGTTCTCCGATTTGTTGGAACGAGATTGGTGAAACTCAAATCACCGGTCCTGAGATGGTTCAAGACACTACCGATCGTATCGATCAAATCCGCAAGAATCTACTCACCGCTAGAAGCCGTCAAAAGAGTTATGCTGATAAACGACGAAAGCCTCTAGAATTTCACGTCAACGACCTTGTCCTCCTCAAAGTATCTCCTTGGAAGGGGGTAGTCCGTTTTGGAAAGAAAGGAAAACTAGCTCCTCGTTTCGTAGGCCCATTCAAGATCCTCGAAAGGATTGAAAAAGTGGCTTATAGACTCGATTTACCGAAAGAACTTTCCGGTGTTCATCCTACCTTTCATGTCTCAAACTTAAGAAATGCTTAGCCGAGGGTAATCTCCATATACCAATCGACGAAGTACATATCGATGAGACATTGCAATTTGTTGAAAGACCCGTAGAAATTATGGATCGCAACGAGAAACGAACCAAACGAAGCCGTATTCGGTTAGTGAAAGTACGCTGGGAATCAAGACGTGGTGCCGAATTTACTTGGGAAAGAGAAGACGCCATGAAGGAAAAGTACCCGCATCTTTTCGTCATAGCTTCTTCCTAATTTCGGGACGAAATTTCCAAAAGTAGGGAATACTGTGACATTCGTCATTTTCGACTATCTTTGTATTTGTTATTCTGTATTGTGAACCCGACTCGTTTTGGTCTTCGGATATTTGAATATTAATAAAATGATGGATTTTATGTTTGTAATCATGTTTCATACTTGTCGTGGCGTGACCCACAGTTCGTTTCAGCAAAATCCGTTTTTTTAACGTTTCGGTTCGTTTAAGCTCGTTTAAGGTCCGGACTTGTATTTTAACCATCCAAACCAACCATGACCTAACCCATAATTATTCTAGAACCCTCCTAACATGTCTTATACCTGGTCATAATTTATTTAAATCAAATTAATTTTAAATAAAAGAATCAAAGTGCACCCTTTTACCCACCGGACAAACGCATTACCCATTTCCTCAAACCCTAATTTTTCCCTATAAATACCACTCATTCTCAACCATTTCACCTGCATATTTTCATCTTCTTCTCCCAAAAGTTTTGATCTTGTAAGTTGTTCTAGCTAGTTTTGCTTAAGTTTGACTTTAAAAGTCAACGGAACCGAATCTTGCATTTCAAATCATTTCGGGTATGTGTTTTTGGATATTTTTCAGTTTTTCTAAGTTATTTTATGTTTACAAAACCATTTTCATCTTTATTTAAGGCTTGTGGGTATTCAAACTCATATTTATGCTTTTAGACCGTTTGGGTCGTTTTCGGGAAGTTTACTCGCTTAACTTTCTTGTTTGAGTTTAGATCTGGAAATTTTACCTTATTTTTAGTTCAATGGTTTTGGACATGTGGTGACCATCCTCGGGTTCATACCGAGCCAAAGACCGAACCAAACCGAACGCTCGTTTAAGCACTTTAAATAACTTTAAGCGACCATGTTACATCAAACACTTTAGATCTGAGTTTTTCTTGATATTTTAGTTATTATATGGTTGATATGGAGGTATAGAACAAATCTTGGCTTGAACCCAAGTTTCGGGTAAAAACCGAGTAAAACCGAACACCCGTTTTTAACGAGTTAGTCAATGTTCAAACCACCAAAAGTTCAACCTATCTTTTTAGTTATGTTTTACTTTATATTACTCATATTACTTAAGATTTTGGAAGTGTTAGAACAAATATTAGCTCAAACCAAGTTTCGGGTAAAAATAAACCCGAGTAGAAAAGTCGAACTTATCGTCTTAAGAGCTAGTCACCGTTCAAAACGCCAAAACAATATTTCCTAACTATTTTTTTACTTATGTTTCACTTTATATTATTTATAGTAATAAGATTTTGGTATGACGGAACCAAACTTGGTTTTATACTAAGATCGGGTTTAAGCGAATTTCTTTATTAATTAAAGTCTCAAACTCGGGTTTAAGAGAGTGTAAGTCGGATCTTGATGCTTACATTAACGGGATGTGCACACTAGCACTAAACCAACTCCCGTATGTAAAACTTAACAATGGTGAGTAAAACTAAACATCAAGGACCCGTTTTCTTGTAAAACTCATTTTATACTTACGTTATTTAAATGCACTTTTTAAATATAACTAAAACTCCCGAAAACCCAAGCCTTACTTTTATGAACTTTTATACCATTTATATTTCATCTTCAAGACTCAATACTTACTTAAGATCTTTCAATTTAGGACACGCACGTTAAACCGTCGGACTCGCTTGCTTGAGGATTTTATTCTAAGTTATTCATCAATGCCATTTTTTCATGTGAGTAATTTCATCCCCGTTTTCTCTTCTATACTTTGGGGGTAGCAAGCATACTTACTCAACCAAAAAAAAACATATTTAACACCTAGATCCTCAACCCACAACCTCTAGGTTATGTGTTGCTTAGAATAATTACCAATTGTATGTTATATACCTCATATGATTAATTGCTACATGTTTATTGCTTTTGATCGGTTAGCCTCATCCTCATCCTCAATAAGTATGATCATACGCTCCTCCTTGTAATATGGTAGTTTTATCAATTAGAAAGGAGCATCATTTATTTTTGATTTATATACCTCAATTGTCGCTTTTATTTACGGTTTCACATATTTGAGTTGTGGATGATTTTGCCTTATATTATATTACTAAAGTCATGGAATTGCTCACCAACATACATGTTGACAAAACATATTTTATGCAATGCTACAGGTTGATATCGGTTGATTGAAGATTTAAAGACGTTACTTTATCTTGGACCGTTAGGTTATTAGTTAAAAACTATTTATTTTCTTGTATTTGTAAGAAATGTTATGAAATGAATAAGTTGATTAAATATTGTCACTTTAATAGTGTCGTGTGCATTTGAACAATCTTAGTTGCGCCCCGGCATGTTCCGCCGCTTTGGTCGGGGTGTGACATAATCCGTTAAGTACGAGTTGAACGATAAATTAGAGTATGTTGAAAATAATATTATGTTGAAGTCTTATATATAAGTATAAATACACATACAATATACTTAAATTGGATCATAATAGTAAATTTTATAGGAAAAGTTACGGTACAAAGTAAACAATTGTGCGAAGTGTAACAAAGTGATAACAATCATTTTTGATTTAAACGATGAACACTTCAGATTAAAATGAAATAATTAAGCAACAAATGTGTCTGGAGAGGTAAATTTAGAAATAGATACAATTGTTGATTTTTTTAAAAAATTCCCTCTATTTTTTAAAGTATATAATTTTTTTATATGACATTATTTTTTAGTATGAAAATTCAGGTTGAATATGGTGGTGACAAGTGTCACTACCTAACTTTCTCTTTCCTCCCATATTTTTTTATTTTTTATAAAATAACTTTACCCTAATTTTTTTTATACATTTATAACTTTTTAATACTATATTATATTTTTATAAAAATATATCATTAAACTCGTATAATTTTTCTCTTTAATTCCCATATAGTTTTAATATTTTTTTGGTGATTTAGTTGGATGTCTATAGCTACATCACTATAATTAGTATTTCTAACACTTAAAAACTATTTTAAAACATCTAAAAACATATGTTACACAAATATAATAAGAATACACCACTGTAATCACACATAAAATAACAAAAATACACCATCTAAAATATATGTTACAACATTTTACCATATGTTACAGTGTTACACTGCTGTAAACTGTAGCAAAACGATGTAACTACACCAATGTAAACCAAATGTAAAAGATACATCATTAAACAATGTAACTACACCAACGTGATTTCAATAAATAACAACCAAACGACATTAAACCATGTAACTACATCAAACGACATTAAACCAATGTACACCAAATGTAAAAAATTAAAAAAATATCACATTTACTTAGTTACATCACTGTAAACCAATGTAACCCAACGTAAAAATTAGGCGCATTACAACTTTTAGGCGTTTGAGCACTATTTGGAAGCTTGAAGACTGTTTGGGTGTATTAGTTATATCACTCTAAACCAATGTAACTCAACGTAAAAATTAGACACATTACAACTGTTTAGGCGTTTGAGCACTGTTTGGGAGCTTGAAAACTGTTTGGGCGTATTAGTTACATCACTGTAAACCAATGTAATCCAACGTAAAAATTATGCGCATTACAACTATTTGGGCGTTTGAGCACTGTTTATTTGAATGCAAATCATAATAATTTTAGTGAATTACATCATATTTTTCTCATAATTTTTTATAAATATTGTTTGGGTATTTTAGTTACATCACTGTAAACCAATGTAAGCCAACGTAAAAATTAGGCGCATTACAACTGTTTAGGCGTTTGAGCACTGTTTGGAAGCTTGAAAACTGTTTGGGCGTTTTAGTTATATCACTGTAAACCAATGTAACCCAACGTAAAAATTATGCGCATTACAACTATTTGGACGTTTGAGCACTGTTTATTTGAATGCAAATCATAATACGTTTAGTGAATTACATCACATTTTTCTCATAAATTTTTATAAATATTATAGTATTACTAAAAAGTATATAAAAATGCACCACTATAAGTATAAATCTACAAATATTTAATTTAAGACACTAAACTACAACCTTCAAACTACAAAAGTCAATCAAAATCATACCACTTTAAGTTTTGATATATGAATATATACTTCAAAACATCTAATTAAAACCTATTTACAAGAAATGCTCCTCTATCATCCAAATCCAAACTCATAAGTATCTACAATCAATTCCAACAAGTAACTTTAAAGTTTCAGATCTAAATCACACAATGGCCCTACCTGTTGGAAATCTACGATCTTTGATCGCTTTAAATCTTGAAATACTCAAAGTAGTTGTTGACAAAGTAGCTGGAGGTAGTGTGGTGGCATGCGAAGGGGTGTCGTGCACTGGTGTAAGGGTTGATTCATAATTTTAAGGTTGAGCCGTAACTAGAAGGGGGTGTCGTGGGCTAGTGGTGTGCTAGTAGTGATCGGAGGTCAATGGTAGTGTTGTGCATTGGCGACGGTAATGTTCCGGTGATGGTAGGGAGGTTTGACTTGTGGTGATGGTGGTGTGGTTCTTGCATATGTATTTTAAAAATCCAAAATAAAAATAAGAAAAAAGAATTTTGAAAGCTAATGATGTAAGTTTTTGACCTATCAAATACAAGTACACAAGTACAAACAAGTACATGTGTGAAAAAGACTCATTTACCCTTGTTTTCATCTCCATTCAAATGGAATCTAGAATATTTTATATAAATCAATGGTTAGAATTAAGTTAAGAGTTCTTGCAATTTTTTAGGGTTCTCACATGAAACCCATTCCTTATATTATATATAATATATATATATATATATATATATATATATTATATATATATATATATATTATATATATATATATATATATATATATATATATATAATATATTATATATATATATATATATATATATATATATATATATATATATATATATATATATATATATATATAACTTTCGTAATTATCATATAACTTGCGTAATTATTTTTTATAGCGCGAGTATTTTTTTCTTTGAGTAATAATAGATATAATTTGTGTAATTATAAAAATAACTTGCGTAATTATGTACATTTTATGTGTAATTATAGTGCGGACGAAACTAGCCCTCCGCGAAAAAACATGTGTCACGCTTTAGTGACTTCGTACCCTTCACACGAAGATTACACTTTGTATAGTAACCGGCTCCTATAATTATATATATAATTATAACGTAATTCAGTTTTTAAATCCGATCCGATCATCGGACTAGTGAAACGTAAGAGTTTCTCGTCCGATCCGGTTTTAAAAATCAATTAAAACAAGCTTCTTATGTAGAGTCAAGTAAAAATATTTTCGTATAACTACTTGGCTTTTATAGGATATCCATTCGCATGAGACTTGGAGAAATATCACGCATATAACAAGACATCATGGTCACATGGTTCTCATAGACCCCCTTAACCTTAAGGCTATAAGTCGGTTGTTCGTAGTCGGCAGCACCGTCGTCGTCTTTGAAGCTATGAGCTCTGATCGGAACGAGTGACTTCCAGTATTCCTCTCATCCATTTTCAGTTCTCCTCATTCAAGGTATGCTGTTAGCAGCTCTAGTATAGTGATTTTCATATTTTCTGAATGAATTATGTCATGTGGTCTTCAACGGTTAACCGAACAAAAACAACTGCAGCTTTTGACACTAGAAATCGAGGTTTTATAGTTTGTTGGTTTAGCAATGCGAGCTTAATTGTTGATTTCTGTTCATTTTGTTTTGTTTTGGTGATATGCTTATTGGTTTTGGTGTGTGGCTATGATGAACTGATGATGATCGAGTTCTTAAACTGTGTCGGAGGAAGAAATGATTTAGGTTTTTTTTTTTTCGTACGGCTAATAAACTAGAGTAGATGTATTGGGGCGATTGTGCTGTATATTCTACTCCAAATATTGTGAATTGATTAGATTGTGTATCACTTTTCTTTTCTAAGTTGAACTGAGAAGATGACAAACTCTTTGATGCATATCTCCTCCAAAGGTGGTTGATAACTGAAACTATCCCCAATTGGAATGATAGTGTGGCATTTGATTTCTCAATCTAAACCTTCAAGTGGTGGCATAGATGTAAGCACATACTTGTTCGAATTCTGTATCAAGTGGTTTTTTGTCATAACCTCTTAGAGGGCACTTGTCCATAACAAGCTGCGGTTTGCCAGATCTCGTTGGCTAGTAGGGTCTTGATGTGCCCGTGAGTATTCCAATAACAAGTGCTCAAGGTTAACCTATAAAATGATGTTTCTCTATACTTTTGAGACTGTAGCAAGGTTATGCCATAGGGTTCTCCACTGCTGGATGCTTATTGCATACAGATGGCCAATTGGCCAGGATATACTAAGAGTACAACCCAATATGTGTTATTGCTGTGAAACTTTTGGTTATGGAGGATGCCCAATCATGGCAAGTTGAATTTTATGATTTTGAGATGTCCATTATGTAGTCTTTCTAGAAACACATAATTAACTCACTCTAACATGAAGCCATAAGTAGGTCCCATAACCCCAACTTTATTAATGTTATCAATTTGTCAAAAGCCCACAAGGCGCGTCTAGACCTTCAGGCACAGCCCAAAGCACACTCGTCTTCACTTCAAAAGCCCCGTTTTCCAGCGCTCAGACGCATTTTTCAGACCAGTTGTGACCAGAATTGTCAAACAGGTCTGAAACAGTTGCACTAGCCCTAAACAAGCCTGGCATTAACCTAAAACAACCTAACTTAGCCTAAAACATGTCTAAAACCCCTGAAAATGGTATTATTATACTATGCTTCTTGCTTAAAGAAGCACTTGCTTTTTAAGTGCCTTGCTCCTAGCCCAAGTATTAGAGATATACACATGCTCTTGAGTTTGTTAGAGTTAATTACAATTTAGTTCAGTGCATATTCTTCTAGATGCTTCATTCTCTCTTTTATATACTGTACTTATGTTCACTTTGGAGTAAAATAGAAACAATATCTTGAGAGTTCTTCGTTGTTTTACCAAGGCTCACCCTTTACGCCTTGTCCCTTCAACAATTATGGTTTTTCAATCTACACTTTTGACACTGTAGCAAGGTTATGCCAAAGGATTCCCATTGCTGGATGCTTACTGCATTTAGATGGCCAGGATATATTGAATTTCCTGAGGGTTCCCAATCATGTCAGGTTGAATTTTCTGATGAAATGCGTATTATGTAGTCTTTTTAGAAACATGTACAATTACTTGCTCTCACATGAAGCCATAAATTCCAACTTTATTAACATTAATCAGGGATGCCTAGATAGGATTATAACGTGCACCGTTGTAATTTCATTACTACAAGTTGTAATTTAATTACTTATTACTATAAGAACTGATCTAAGGATCATAAAGATGATTGAAGCACTAAGTTAACACATGGCTCTTGAATTGCGGCTAGTGAGGTTTTAGACCTTCCAATACACTCCCTATTCATGGATTGATATGCTGTTTAGCGGATATGGTTTGCAGACATGGAATGTCACTTTTTAACTTTTTTATAAAGTATGCATTGAAATTAATCAATGCAAGTCGAGATGCATATAAGTATTGGTTTCCTGTTAATGGGACATAAATACTAAAATCCCATATCAGGCGTTGAATTGACAAGGTTAGTTTCCCTACAGAACATGAAATATGAACGGGGTTAACGAACTGCGTCAGATGAATATATCAATGTGGAAAGGCTATAAATATTTTTAAAGTAGATCAAGAACAGTGTATAAATGGGATTGAGGAGCCCAAAGTGGCTAATTTAGGACTCTAGGGGGATTAAATAACACAAAAAGGCACTTCTAAAGCAAACCACGAATAATAGTAAATATTATCAATGATTCTAGCTACAATGGGACTTCAGTTGTTCTGAATTCTTGTTTTCTTTACCTCTGTTTGCTTACATGAGATTGAACTGTGCAGATGTCAGATCAGACAACTACATATACATTAGATGAAGCACTTGTAGCCGTTGGATTTGGCAAGTTTCAAGGATGGTTAATTGTTTATGCAGGTCTTGGTTCCATTGCTGAAGCAATGGAGGTGATGATTCTTTCTTTTATTGGACCATCAGTTAGGTCCGAGTGGAATTTATCATCTACTGAAGAAAGCCTAATAACAACTGTGGTTTTTGCTGGTATGCTTATTGGTGCATATTCATGGGGCTTCATCTCAGATAACTTTGGAAGGAGGTAACAAAAATTTAAAAAAAAATAAATAGGAGAAAGATGGCTTTCTGAGTATCGTTTTTCTGTCTTATAATAATTCAACTAATACTGGTGATAATGACAACTGGTTACCTGTATTTTTCTTCACTAGAAAAGGTCTTCTGAGTATTGCTATTGTGACTAGTGGAGCTTCAGTTTTAAGTGCCTTTTCTCCAAACTATATTTCACTGGTAATTCTTCGTTGCATAGGAGGCATCGGTCTAGGTGGCGGCCCCACTTATAATTCTTGGTTTTTGGAATTTGTTCCTGCTCCAAGCAGAGGCATTTGGATGGTTATTTTTGCAACTTTTTGGACAGTAGGAACAATTGTAGAGGCTTCTCTTGCTTGGGTATATATCACTTGCCCATTTTTTTTCAGCATGGATTTTTTATATAACTTATCTCTAGCATTATGTGAACGTGAAATATTATGTAATAACATTAATACACTTTTATTTGTTTAGATCATTATGCCCCGTTATGGTTGGAGGTGGTTGCTAGCAATATCTTCTATTCCCGCTGTGGCTGCTCTCATGTTTTATGAACTTGTACCTGAATCTCCAAGATATCTATGTTTGAAAGGTAAAACAAAGGAAGCTTATGATATACTAAAACGAGCATCAGTGGTCAACCGAAGTCAACTTCCTTCTGGGACCCTTCTTTCTGATCAAATTACATATTCTGATGAAGATCTTGATACACTGGAAGATGCCCATCTGCTTTCTCCAAAACAAAACAAAAGGATTGCTTCTAAAACAAGCTTTTCATCCTTATGGATGCTATTTTCGTCGGATTTGATTAAAACCACCTTTTTATTATGGGTCTTATTCTTTGGGAATTCATTTTCATACTATGGGATCATATTGCTGACCTCAGAACTGAGCAACCGCCACAGCGTATGCACCTCATTTACTTTATTTACCGTTGACGGTTCTGAAGATTCTACCTATAGAGATGTATTCATCACCAGTTTGGCAGGTATAAAATAACTAACTCACATAAATACCCTTTTGAATCAGCACTGTTATATTATCATCTTCAGACAATGGGATTATCATCTAACTATATTCAGGTTGTTATCATCTTTTTTAGAGCTTCCAGGTCTAGTTTTTGCAGCATTTATAGTGGACAGGATTGGTCGCAAGCATTCAATGGAACTCATGTTCTTCATAGGTTTCATATTCCTTCTACCACTTCTTTTACTTCAATCCGAGATTTTCACACTGGTTTCATTATTTGGATCACGTATGTTCATCATAGGAACATTCACCATTGCCAATATATATGCTCCAGAGGTACATGTTTAATACATCAATAATTTATAAGAATGAATAACAAAATTGGTTTGTGGGTATTGGGCGGCTAAATATGGACTATTTTGACCCGTTATCCAATCCGCTCAACCATCCCATTTATCCACCACTAACAATAAACTACTTTCTATAGATATATCCGACCGCTGTGAGGGCTACAGGTGTTGGAATCGCGAGCTCTGTGGGTAGAGTAGGGGGAATGATTTGCCCTCTTGTGGCTGTTTATCTGGTGGGTGAATGCCAACAAACGGCTGCAATCGTTCTGTTTGAGGTTGTGATAGTCCTTTCAGGTTTTTGTGTTATGTTCTTCCCGCACGAAACCATGGCCCGGGAACTGGCTGATACTGTTTCTGAGCCCATTTCATAGTAAGAAGAAAATGTTGATGTAAATTCAGAGGCATGGAGGATGGAACTCTGTTCATTCATTTACGGTTGTAGGTAAGTCATCCATAGGTAATTCAATGGGCATACTGTGTATGATAATGCGATCTAATGATTTGTTGGTTATTACGAAAAAGTTCAACAAACACAGATACATGTTTGAAAACGTTTAGAATCTATTAGATGTTGTATAATACAAATCGTTGCCGCTTCGAAAGTCAAAAGTGTATCTGATATTTGTGGCAAATTTGTTATACCATGCTCTCGGCGCCTGTTTGAGGCCATAGAGAGACCTTCAGAGTCAACAAACTTGGTCGGAGGCCAAGAGTCGACAAATCCGGGTGGTTGATGCATATAGATCAAAACGGTAACTTTAAAAAATAGGAAAAGTGAACCGAAAAAAAATAAAAAAAAAATGAGTGGTGGCGGGAGGGCGGCATGATGGTGATGGCGTATGGTTTTTTTTAATTGGTGATGGCTAGGGTTTAGTATTTGTGTGTAGCGCATCTGAGATGACAGACGACTTAAGTTAGCTCTGATACAGTGTAACGTTGTAAAATAGTTCAAATAATGATTAAAATATATATAAAGTTTAAAATGAAACTTTAGATGTATAATTGAACCTATGGGTTTAACCTTGATGACAAGGGATATAAATCCCAATATTATGTTCCAATGTATAGGCATTTGCTATGAAAAGTCTTTCAGGTTATTTTCAAGATTAATAAAGGTGTCAGCCTTGATGAGAATGGATATAAATCCTAAAATTATGTTCCACTCAAAATCTTTTTCTAGTTTCTAAACTTTAGTTTGTTGTGAATTTTTAGTTTGTGAAGGCGGTAGCCCGCGTTGTGATTTTGAAAAAAAAAATATTACATTTTGTTACAAAACACGAGTACGATTAAGTGCTCCGCTATACAGGTGCTTGCGCATATCGTTAGAGGCGTCGACACCTTGTCTGGAATGGATATTTTGAAAAGAAATTATTGTGAGAACATTTCAAAGAACATAAAAGAAAGAATAAACATTTTGGGAATTTTCCTTTAATAAATTCATCATTCACATATATTGTCATTTGTTAGAGCATAAGCAATCTTGTATGTCATGTAGTCATGGAGTCGTTGCGTCTTGCCACATCTTGTCCTTTCAAGAACTTTCAGTTTCTCTTTCTAAAACTTTAAAAGCACTCTTCTCCTCTTATCTAAAAAGCTTGGTCCTTGGCTAACGATCAAACACACACACACACACGTGTTTCACACATGGATGATGGAACATAACATATTATTCTCTCTTTCATATGTCTAGTCTATAAGGAAGAGACCACGCTCCATCTATTGTAAGGTGAATTTGTGGGTGGTTTTTTAGTCTAAACCTGGGACCACTAGTTTATTTTCTCTTTTAATCTTTATAAAATTTAAATTGAATTTATAAAACTTTTGTTATTCATTTATGAACTTCTAAAAGATTTGTAAAACTATAAGTGTATAAACATATCAAAACAATAAAATAGTTATATTAATATATAACAATAAAATATACTTAAGAATTTTCTGATGAAATTAAGAAATAATATTAAGAAAAAAGCTAACAATTTTTTAAGCTGCCTAACATGTTTAAAACTTGTTTACAACCTGTTAACCTTTTTGATCTATTTATATAAATAGGTTAAATGGGTTGTGTTCGGGTTATATGATTATAAATTGAAAAAATTTCCCAAATGTTAATTTGACCCTTTTTTTCCTCCAAAAAGTCCCTTTGACTAACATATTCTTAAAATAGGTTCAGTCCGAACTGAATATAGGTTCGGTCGAACTTTAATACTTTCAATCGACTGAGTTGGACACGTGGACAAATCATGTCCGTAAAATGAAAGTTCAAACAATTTTATTTAAGGGAGGAGACGACTCTGTTGGATGAAAACATTTTAGGAATGGACATTTTTAGAAAAATCTTCGGTTAGAATGGCATCTTAGGGATTTTCCCTTATAGATTTGTATAGGTTAGGGTTGCAATCTTTCACACAAAATAAATATAGGAGATGTATTAATGTTGAAAGATCTAATCTGAACTTTTAAAATCTATCAACAATTAAGCTCTGGAGGGTTCTAATGTTTAATCCATAGTAAATACAATATTATAGTATTTCTTTTTTGTAAGATATTGAACACATGATTTTCAAGGGCATGTTTGTTTGTACGCGGTATAAAATACTAATTTAGTTAATGTAAAGTAAATGATAACTAGAAGGTTTGTTGTAAAGTGGTTTGTGGGAAAAAAATGTGAGATAGGTTTTTGAATGTTGCATTTGCATGTATATATTTGGGGTTATGATTAGGTGTTGTTTTCATTTTAGGTAGGAAGTCAGTTACATAAAATGGTTCATGTGGGTTCCAATGTGCGAGAACTCATAATTTGGATGTTTATTGTTCATTTGCGGATAATAGAGAAGGTCTTGCGGCTAACAAATGGTAGAAATATATTAAATACTAGCTTTAGTAAACCCGTGTGTTACACGGGTTGAATAAATAAAAAATTAATATAATAAAATATATTAATTATAAAATAATATTTTAAGATATGATACGATTGAAGTTATGTATGATAAATGACTATAAGTAAATATCAACTTTTAAAAATTTGTTTTAAGTTTTTTTCCAAAAAGAAATAAACGTTTTGTTCTAAAACAAACTATATAGAAAGTTAATTTTTATAAAAATTTTCTTATTATAACTCACAAATTTAATTATTTTTGGTTTTAAAAAATTGACTTTTTAAAATATACCAATTTTAAAATATTTCGTATTTTTAAAAAAGTTTTATGTTGTAATTTTTTTTATTATTTTATAAAAAAGTTATTTATTTAGAAATAACATTAATAAATAGATCTCTTTCTTAATTTGTTAAATCTAAAAAAGTGTTAAATAATATTATTAGTAATTAAGATAATTATTTAATAGGAGAGAGATGCAATAAAATTTTGGTGAGGATGATTGTTGTGTTGTCACGTGTCATCAAATATATCTTTTTATTAGAGTAGGAAGATTTATAAAATGATTAAAATACATTTATTATTAAAAATGCATAAATTACGTTTACCATAAAATCAAATCCTAGTTTTCGATCACGTTATTTCGCCCGCCTGTTTCACTTTCGTTACGAAGGAAATGAGATTTGAACCCATGATACAATATTCTTGTATGTCTATTTAGCCCATTAACTAAGGTATAAAACGTAGAAAAGCACCCACTTCTATACCCGTTCCAAAAGAGCGAACAAAAAGGAGATGTTGGTTTGTTTCATCCTCCTATCTAAGCAAATCTCTTTCTCAACCTATTAACGTAACAATTTGACCGTTTGACTCATGGTACTTTAAAGGAAAGATATAGCTCGAATGTTAAGAAGAGGGAGCACTGAGCTACACTCATTATGCTCGATCATTAGGACTAGTAAGTCAGTTTATAATCAACGTATAGAATAACTCGGATTCAGTCCGGACATTAGGCATACATTTTCCTATACCAAAGGGGGTTATGTGAGGTTCCACTCTAAGTGGTGATTGATATGATGCCTCTCAACTTACAACTATTATGTTTCTCCTTCTTTGTTCCATTACATTTATAACCGTTTACTTGGAGCAATAAGCTTAAACGACTATAATTGTTAGATTGAAACAGATTTGGGTTGTAAGAACATCATATGCGGTTGTTGGAGGTCCTTGGTAACCTGGTGGTCGGAAGGAGGTGGTATAGGGTGGAGATGGCCCGTGGCATTGGTCCATATAACTGGTAGCGTGTTATTGCCATATGGCTGGGAATGGCCAAACGACGAAAAAGTCGCTGGTTTTTCAATTTCATTTTGTTTTTAATTTGCTTTTTTTGTTAAAGGTTTATTCATTTAACTTTTTAAAAATTAAAAGAGTAATTTAGTTATCTAACAAAATTAACAGATTCTTTAACATCTACTAGCATGAAGGACCATCCGTGTTGCAAATTTTGTTCACAACACTAGAATTCCAAAATGCCCCAAAGAAGAAATAAAGTTCTACTTTTGACATGGAGTTGTACCTGTGTATGGACATTTTTAATGTTGGCTTCTAACCAAATGATACTAAATCCAAGTGACCGAAAAACTAAGTATGAAGCTGCTAAAGACGCCAGTTTTTGACCAAAATATCACAAATTCGTCACGACAACAGTCTCAAAACCAAATGAAACCAAAAAGTTGCATACAAGACGGAAGAGCTCAAAGTCTCAATCAGACCGAAACTCTTCACCAAAAGATTACTAGTTTGATACATAAAACACCACGAGTCATTTACAAAACCATGAGCAATAACAGTACCAGTCCTGCAAGAAACCCGCCTGAACCTAGCCTTCTGTCAGCACCCCCGTAATAAGGCTCGATCATGATCACAAACCTGCAGGTCCCAGTTGAAGGGTCGTCTTTCGTGACGGTGGAAACATTAGGGAACTTACAAGCCTCATCAAGCTGATTATTTATCTGGTAGTAACTGTTAAAAGCATATGAAATGTTCATTTTAGCATCTAAATTACCACAAGAAGTTCCATACCCGAGACTCGTGCAATCCCCAAGTGCACACGCGTAACTAACCGACTGAGCTATTGATGGGTCATCCAGCTTAACTGAATCCTTGAGGACACACCACTTCTTCTGTAGATACCTTACATTTCGGGCCGGAATGAGGGCCCCAGTATTGGTTGTTCCGAGGTTTAGCGAGTATTTAGGCTGCCCATCGTAGTAAAACACTCCCCAATGCCTTTCAAAGTTACCAGGCTGAATGCTCTTTTGGTCTTCATCGATCAAACTGAATAGATACGCCTCGATGGGCTGCTGTCGCATAGGCGTCCCTTTCCCACCGGCTATATGAGTCATGAACCCTTGCATGAACCGTTGAGCATACTCGTTGTTAGCATTCCGATCCCCATCACTAGGCCACCCGATTTCTCCTACTATGATTCCCATGTTAGGAAACCCGTTCTTCTGTAGGGCCCACACGAGGGTATCATAATTGGCATCAAACATGTTGGTGTAGATGGTGCCACCATCGTTAACAGGAGTCCCTTGACCATCAAAGAATGCATAATCAACTGGGAAGTTGGAGTCGATATAAAGACTTATGAACGGGTAGATGTTGACTGTGAAAGGAGACCCGTTGTCATTCAAGAACTTGGTGATTTGGTACATGTAGTCATGGATGTCGGCCCGGAAATCACCACTGGATGGGCCTGCATTCGAGAAGTAAACATCTGCATTCTGGGGGACTGTGACTTTAACTTTGCTCCCGAGCCCTGCTTTTACCAGAGCCGCTTGAATGTTCCGGAGAGCTGGAAAAGTGGTTCTTAAAAAGGAACCATTATATGTTGCCAAGAACGGTTCGTTCCCAACTGCCACATACCTGTAATGGTCAAAAAGTCAAGTCAAGAAAAACATTCAAGGTGTATCATTGTCACGCAGCCACAGTCGACACGATAAACATTATCCAGACAAAAACCTTATTTGTGATACATAACCCCAAACAAACATATAAAAATTTATATCATCAGAAGCTATTGTATTCTTGCCTCATAAGCTGAAAAGACTTGATCAAAGACCTTATATTAACTAGTCGAAAAGCTTTTCGGTCCAAACCATGGTTTAAACACAATAAAACCTACCCGTTTAATAATATTCAAAAGCAATATAGGCCAAGTGTATATAGTATGAACAGAAAGTGTTCATAAGAACCTATTCCATATCTTAAAGGTTCCAACTTTTGCATTCTGAATGCCATCAAAGTCATGATTTACATATAAAATGAATAATAATGACACAAAAGGTCTTCTTTTCCTCTTCTTAAAGCAAAAAAACATAACTTATCTCTACCCTTAATAAATAGATAGCACCACAGAAAAGCCTAAAATTTTGTTTTATTTTACAAGAAAAGGTCCTCCAACCTAAATTTGATATATTAAAGTGTTTCAACTTGTTTAAAATACACGTATCCGTGAAATCAGTGACAAGCCTCGGTTACTAGCAGTCTAGCAGAACAAATTGAGGCTATGCAGGTTTTTTTTTGTTAACGTCGATGTTATGTAGACTCTTTTGGTAACGTGAAACACAATTAAATCAATTTTGATTGCTTTAAACACAATCCACATCATTATTTTAAGCACTTGTAACGTCACTTCATCAAATCCTGATCACCAAGGATAAAAAGTCTTTCATAATTTTTTTTTCTTTTCACAATAACATGTTTTAAAGTGACTTTAATATATCAAAATTGGTAATAACCTTCTCCTGCTACATGAGTAAGTTTTTTTTTTCTTTTTTCCATATTAACACCAAATAAAGCTACAAATTGAAGGACTCCCCAATTAGAGAACATCCAACACAAGAACCATGGCTCAGAGCCTCAGAAAACATAAACATGTGAAAGTATCAACAATATTGACATAAGATTAGCAACAAGTTTAAATCAATGAACTACTAACCTGATGTCAACACTATTAGACAGATGTGTTGACACATTTTTTGAAACCCATTTCTCAGCAGCCTTCATGTTACTAGCCATCATAGCAAGCATGTCATTAGGGATTCCAACCATGACTTCAATTCCAGACTTACTCAGAGCTCTTAAAGCACCATAATCTGCATCAAAAAGCTTCACTTTTTGGATCCCATTATCCAATAGCATCCTCACAACTGTGTCTGGAGGCAGAGGGTGAGATGCCTGTGTTCCCCAATTAGCCCCTATTCCATCCACTGATTCCATCCAACACAGGAATGGAATCAAGACAACTATCACACAAACTTCACAAACCCTAAGTGCGTTCCTCATGATTATGCTCAAAGGTGAACAAGAAATAGATAAGGTTAAAAAAGTTTTCTTTTTTTCTGGAATTAAAAAGAAAAGATGGAACTTTGTAGGTACCCAGATGGGGATATGCTTGGATAATGAAAACCCACAAAAACTTCAGCTAAAAAACAAAAAAAAAGATGGCAAAAATCATAAATTTAAAAGAAAAACAGAGGATATTTCAACAGAAAAGATAGTAAAAGCTCAAGAACACCAACTGGGTGTAGTGATTTGAAGATTACTATGCATCTGGGTGCAAAAGAAAAGTGGAAAGTGAAAGAATCAAACAAGAAAACTTATACAAAGATCTGCAGGTTGAGCTCTTTGATTGCTGAAAGTGACTGCAGGTTTGAAGATGATACCAAAGATTCTTGCTTGAAAGATTTGAAAGAAGATCGCAGGAATAAAAAGATTATTTTAGGGTTTATAAGCTGATGCAAAAGGACATACAAGTTGCAAGAGGGCATAGGCCCTTGGTGAGGTGAGGTTAAAGAACCACACACTTCATGTATCAGAGCAAAAGGCAAATCACTCGCATAGTTTGAGAGAGAGTGAGTCAGATACAGATCACTGCTTTTAATTATGTTCGGATACTTTGCCTAGTGCTAAATCCATTGAAATATGAAAGAAAATATATAAAATTATAGATTAAAATAGTATGAAAAAAGAAAAAACAAGAAATTATATAATCATATAATTATTCATATAAAAACATTTATTATTGCTCAAGAATGGAAATACTAGTCATCGTTATCGCCTATTGACAAGCATGATTTAGGTTATTCATGTAACAGGGGAGCATGATTCGGGTTGTTTGGTTTTAAGAGTTAATAAACCTTTAATTAATGTTGCAGTTTTTAGATATTTATAATAAATAATTAATTCTTTATATAACTAATCACTGATCTATACATATTAATAAAACTAAGCTAAAGACCCGTGTAACATACATGTTCAATCCAAAAATAATGTTGTTGTTTAAAAAGGTTCGTAAGTTATAATGTTGTTGATAATACTCTGTATATCGACTTTATGTATAATTTTTAACATTAGCTACATCTAATATTAGTAGGTTTTCTCTATTAATATTTTACACATTTAAATAGTGTATAATATGAAATGAAATAAACTTATTTAATTTTAAGTAATCAACAGATTAAATTGTACATGAAAAATAATATTTCAAATTCATAAACATCTGAAAATTTATTTGTATCCAACATTTGATGTTTTATTAGTGATTTTTTCATCATTATCTAATATTAATAGTATTAATCGCTGTCTACTTTTAACTCGAGATAATGCAACATAGAACTAACCATAATCTCTGTTTAAAAACAAATCAACTATGGATAGCGATTGTTCTTGGCTCTTGTTTATTGTCATTGCAAAACATAAATGATTTCAGTTTCAATAAAAGATACCCATGAATTCCTTCAAATTGGAGAGTAGTCGATGAAAAAATCTCGCAACTTTTGTCAAGATTTGAATATAAATCGAGTATTTAATGTAAACACACAATCAAGGAATCGATTTAATAGATGAAGGAGAAAATCATAAATAATTTCTACAGTTTTTGTTGATTAATTATTTGAAGAAGGAAGAAATATCGGTATGATTTAATTTTAAAAAAAAAAGATGTGCTCTAATTTAAGGTTAATTTTCAAATTTATTTAAATAACTCTTGTATTAGAAGTTGACTTTTAGTCATATGAACCTAGACTAACACTAATAACAGATACATATTTAGGCAGGAATTGAGAAAAGTAGAGGCTTAAGACAATGACACGTGACACTAAAGTTATTGTTTTACTAATAAGTATAGATTAAGGTTAATTTTCAAATTTATCTAAATATCTCTTGTATTAGAAGTTGACACTCATATAAACCTAGACTAACACTAATAACAGATACATATTTAGGCGGAAATTGAGAAAAGTAAAGGTTTAAGAGAATGACACGTGACACTAAAGTTATTGTTTTATTAATAAGTATAGATACTAACTTGTATGACATATGATTGTTTTCAAAAAAGTATCCATTTAGGATTTATTTACTTCTCATCACCAATAAACCTATAATTTTAAAAAAAATCAATTATGTCAAACTTTCTAAACTTAATCTTGATTTTCAGCTTTTATTTTAAACAATATAAATAAAAAATCAGCTAATTAAGTCAAACTTTACAAATGTGCTAATATTTTTTTATGAAAATAAGGGTAGGGTTATACTAAAAAATATGTTTAATCTAAAAATCTTAACAAGGATTGTGCGATTGACATGTATCATTCTGTTGTTTTAAAAAGAATGCATTTTGGTCATTGTGTTAAATACGTCAGCTCATTGTACCTTATACGTTCATTGTGTCAAATCAATTCATTGTGTCATATATTTTACATTATTTGTTATGTGTATTAATCATTGTGTTTTACGTCTTAGATCATTTTGTGTTATTTTTGTTATCGTTTTTATAGATTATAAATTTGTTATCTATCATTATGTTTTACAATTATAAGACACAATGATATACTTTCACCAATCTAGCTTTCAAAACTTATATTATTCAAGGTAACACAATGACAATCAAAAGACACAATGAGACATTGTGTTATTTTATCATTGTTTTTAATGTATTAGATTAATTAGTTAATTTATTATTGTATTTTACGTATTAGAAAAACATAACAATGTTATTTCATCATTACACTTTTTAAAATTCATCATTTTTAGAAAAAACACAATAGTATTAAATATCAACATAATAACCAACAAAAAAACACAATGAACTGCACTAAAGACATAATGACGAGATATTAGCTTAAAAATATCAATTTTTTATCTTTTTATATAACAATACTGTACTCGTTTTAAAGATAAAAAACACTTGTTTTATTGTGTAATTTTTATAAAAAATAATGTCATATATAAAATTAATAAACGTTTAAAAAATAGGAGAACTTACAAAAAGTCAACAAAAATGGCTATTTCTAAAATACTCATCTAACAAATTTTTCCTTACAGTTTGATCTCAACCACAAAGGTAGATCGTTGAGATTATTTCTTAGACTTTTTAGTTTTAGACCACTTTCTATTTGAACATTCCTCAATAAATAAATCTTTATATAATATGATAATAATATCTAAATAGTCAAAAACTTGATTTTTTAATAATCACAACTCAATTTTTAAAGTTCACATATCATATGATTTGATATGATAATAATTTTTTAAATTAAACCAAATTAAATAATTATTTTTATACATCTTTTATTCAACTCGTGTAATACATGAGTAACTAACCTAGTATACCACTAAATTAATAACAAATAGTCTAGTTGACTTAGTTAATAGTTACGTGTTGGTTTTAGGTTATGTCAAATATATTTTATTTGTAATTCCATCTTCGTTTCTGATCAAATAATAAAATAGCAAGTCTATTAATTTCAGAAGGAGAATCAGGGCAAGTAAAATGTTATTTATTATAAATAATAACACAAAACTTCTTTTACGTATAATATATTATCTGTACTATGTATAAAGCATATGGAAGTGTATTTTAAGATACCATAAAATTAAGAATAATTATTTTATTCAATGCATAAGATACAACCACTTTTGAAGGTAAAATAATATTTTTAACATTATTTACATATTACCCTTACAATTAGTTACATAATAACCTTACACTTTATTGTAACTTATATAAAATTTTACATTATCTACTCATAAACCAAAAGAACTTAATTTGTTTTAAGATTTCAGTTATATCTTTTAATCTATCATGTTTAAAAACTTTTTGAGACACAATTGTAACCTGTGTTTTTTTAAACATTTTGAAGTAAATTTTTTGCTAAACCGACTATATTTTGCGAGGTACAATAAGTTAATGCGTGAATGTACAAGTCGTCATGCAAATTTATTTGGTGTATTAACTTTTAGTTTAGAAAAAAAATATAATAGACTTTTGTAAAATTATTACAAGAATAACAAAAATTAGAAACACGTGTCACATGTAAAATGTCGTCCCGCCATGTTGTGTGGGCACCCTTCTAGTTTATAAATATAAATAAAAGGAGGTGAGATGAAAGTAGAGAGAAAATAGGAATCAATACTTTGTATTATGTTTCACCATCTATACAAGTGAGCCCACAACTTTATTTATAGATTAAGAAAATATCTCTTACTTAAAAAATTGGGCATTTAATTGATTACCGGTAGTAGTTAGAAAGTCAACAGCAAGGGTAATATAGTTAACATGATGACACTCTAATATGTTCCTTGAAGTTGAATAGGATTACATGAAGTTTGTATCGAAGAATGATAATCGTATGAAAGATAACTTTTTAGTTATGGAATTAGCAAGTTAAAGGATGGAAACATAGTAAACGTTAAGAGCATTGACAGCCCGTTCTTTATATATATGTGAGTGGGTGTCATATATTATAGGGATGGTTATGGGTGATTGTGAGTTAAAATGTAGAAAATTTATGTGAATTGTACCTTGTTTTCCCATATTTAGGAAAACACGGTACAACCTTATAATTTTTTTAATATTTTTTAAAGTGATTTGTGAGTGGATGAGAGAAAATATAATGATAAAAGTATTAAAAAATATATTATTTAATTGAAAAGAAAAGAGAAAAGGTAGTAATTTTTAAAGTATTTATAAGGATTGAGATGAGAGATGAATTGTGAATGCTCTAAGGGTCTGTTTGGTACGAGGTAATAGAATGGACGAATGAATAAAATGAATGAGTGAATGGAATGGATGAGAGAATGAAATGAATCATTACATTCCATTGTCCTGTTTGGTAACCCTTTAATAATAAACGAATAAATAAATCTGTTGTTTGTTAGGTATGAAAAAAATCAAACAATGAAATGTAAAATTCGTTAGGATGGTGATGGTGGCCGGTGGTGGTTTCCGGCGGCGGCGGCGACCCGAGGGTGGTTTCCGGCAACGACGGTGGCCGGCGGTGGTTTCCCGCGGCGGTGGTTATGTTTAATGGATTCTAAGGTTTCTAAAGTTTATGGTCTTTGAGTTTCTTCAGAGATTCTTTGATTATATTTAATGGATTCTAAGGTTTCTAAAGTTTATTTAGCGATGTCTGAATTACTTTTCGAGAAATCATGAACAAATCAGTTGAGATCTTCGTTTGTGGAAGTAATCTTTTGATTAGTGGTGTGTAGGATTTTTCCGTGTTCTTTTGCGGCTCAAGTTCTGACCTACTTTGCTCAGAAGTAGGGCTGTTCAAACCGCTCGACGATCGACACTTGCTTGACGTTCGTTCGGAATTTGCTCGAGAAATGCTCGTTTGATTTTCCGCTCGGTTGTAAACGAGTCGATCGGCTCGGATTGGTTTGTAAACGAGCCAAGCACGAGCAAAGGTCCGGTCGGTTCGGTTCGGCTCGAATTAATATGTATATATAGTTTATACATAGTACTCTAGTATATTTGACCCATATTTATAAATATATAATTACGTTTATGCATAGTTTATCAATCAACCTAATAAAGAATTCTAAATTAAAAAAAAGTTGAAATCTTAAGCCGTTAGGAGATATTTGTTTGATCATCTCTCACTCTCACCGTCATCGTTCTCTGCAATATGCTCTTCGCCTTATCGGCTATAGTCTTAGCCTTATCGTCAGCCACAACGTATTGTCATCCATGAAAATTTTATGTAAAAGTGGCTGATTTTAAGTCATTAAACCTTATTCGCTACAGTATAAATCGTATGACACACAAGATAGTTGGGTTGTATAAATTGTTCGCCGCTCTTTTGCGCTTGCTCGACGCTCGCTCGAAAATTTAACGCTCGACAAATGCTCGTTCGATTTTCCGCTCAGTTGTAAACGAGCCGATCGGCTCGGTTCGGTTTGGAAACGAGCCAAACACGAGCAAAGGTCCGCTCGGTTCGGATCGGCTCGTGAACAACCCTACTTAGAAGTCCTTTATGTAAAAGTGGCTGATTTTTAAGTCATTGATGGATGCTTTATTTGACAACTTTGGTTTCTAGAACACGGGCCCTTAAGGCTTTTATGGCTTCATATGGTGCGTTCAAAAGATTTATTTTAATGAAAGATTTGTTGTAGGTGAAACAAGCTATAAAAAACGACAACCCAAAAGTATAATATCGTTTTAATAACCCATGCCAGATGATGCCAACATTGTTTTAACATTTCGATCAACCAATGTTTTGTTTCCTTTTTAACAATTATACTCTGAGGAGGTGTTCTTGCTATAGAAAAGTTGTAGTAACCTTTGACTTATGAGAAAGTTCTTTAAGTTTTATGTTGTTATAGATAAGGTTGTTGTTTTGTCACCATAAGGTTATGGGTTCAAGTCGTGAGAAACAACAAGTGTTGGGTAAGGGTACATACTTCAGATCGTAAAGTGATGCAAACCCTCTCTAAACCTTGTGCAAGTGAAAGGTAATCCAAGCACCAGATACGTTTTTTTTAATAAACCTAATCGTATGTGTGTACGTATATGAAGCCAAAACAAATACATAGTAAGTGTTATATATTAAAATCACGAAGCAAAAAACAAATAAAACATATAAGTTTCTTAAACATGTTATTGAAACGCAAGAGATTAAACGATGACATATTATTATAACTCAATGCCCAAGAAATGCTTAAACATATATGATAATAACTTACATGTGAGAAGAGAGGAAAATAAGCATGCATACAGGGGCAAAGCTTAGTGAGGGCCAGAGGGGGGTTCACATACCCCATTTTTTTCGCCAGTAGTGTTAAGTTTCAACCCGTTAGTGTAAATATATGTCAGGTAATGTTAATTTTTTAATATTTGTAGAGTCCGTCCTTTTTAAAATAATTTACTTTCGCATTCATCCTATAAGGTGGGTCAAGCTCCGCCATGACATGCATATAAAAGATAATGATGGATAATCAAAAGATATATATGGTTTTAATTAATGAACGCTAGTTCAGTGACGTTAAAACAACACAAAAGTGGTTGGCCTTCGTTTGTGACCCCAAAACTAAGAAAGTGGTTGTATTTGTAACTTATATTCTTAAAGTTTTTAATTATTATTACCATAAAACTTAGAATCATTTCACCATGAAACTTCAATCCTGTAGCTTACTTTGGAGAAAGGTTTCCTAATAATGAGTCAAACCTAGATGAAGAAAACGGATATGATGAAGATATTATACAACATGCAGAGGTTACGATATATGATGAAGAAGAACACATCCCTCAAACCCTAGTTAAATTTAGGGACTAGAGTAGGATGAACGTGATTTGTGATTTGAATTAATATGAATTTGGCTGATTTCAATTCATGAAAAATCCATTTTCGTCAGTCACATTTGAAAAAAGTTTCCTAATAATAAGGAGTTATATAATGGAATTACAAATCTTAATTTCTTATATTATAAAGTAAATATAAAATAAAACATATATATATATATATATATATATATATATATATATATATATATATATATATATATATATAGAGGAAGGATCCTAAGAAAACCACTTAGTTATGAGAAAACTAAGAAAACTAATTTAAACCAATCACATAATTTTAATTTCTATTTCTTTTATTTAATTTTAATTTCTTTTATTTCTATTTCTATATATATCTTCCTACTCTAATAAAAAGGTATCTTGTGATGACACATGTCAACACCACAATCCTCCTCATCAAAATTTTCCCGCATCTCTCTCTCTTATTAAATAACTACCTTAATTACTAATAATATTATTTAACACTAATAAATTAAGAAAAAGATCTATTTTCATGTTATTTCTAAATAAATAAATTTCTTATAAAATAATATTTTTTTCTAAAGCATAAAACTTTTTTAAAATACGAAATATCTTAAAATTAGTATTTTTAAAAGTCCATTTTTTTAAAAAGCAAAATTAAATTTGGGAGTTATAATAATAAAACTTTTAAAAGTGATATTTTTATACGGTTTGTTTTAAAACAAAATGATGATATAACTGTTTTATTACTTATATTTATTTCTCATATATAATTTAAGTCATAACATATTTTAGAATATCATTTTATAATTAATAAATTTTATTGTATTAATATTTTATTTATTCAACCCGTGTAACACACGGGTTTACTAAAGCTACTACTTTAATAAAAGAGTATCTTGAGATGACACGTAGCAACATCACAATCATTCTCACCAAAATTTTCCCGCCTCTCTCTCCTATTAAATAATTACCTTAATTACTAAAAATATTATTTAACACTTTTTTAGATTTAATAAATTAAGAAAGATATCTATTTATTAATGTTATTTCTAAATAAATAAAATTTATATAAAATAAATTTTTTTCTAAAGCATAATTTTTTTTAAAATACGAGTATTTTAAAATTGGTATCTTTAAAAAGTCAATTTTTTAAAACCAAAAATAATTAAATTTGGGAGTTATAATAAGAAAATTTTTAAAAATGATATTTTTATACGATTTGTTTTAGAACAAAATGTTTATTTTTTTTTGAAAAAAAATTAAAAACAAAATTTTAAAAAGTTGCTAGCATTGTTTTATTACTTATAGTCATTTCTCATACGTAATTTCAGTCATATCATATCTTAGAATATATTTTATAATTAATAAATTTTATTACATTAATATTTAATTTATTCAACCCGTGTAACACACGGGTTACTAAAGCTAGTATATATATATATATATATATATATATATATATATATATATATACATACATATATATATATACATATATATACATATATATATATATACATATATATATATATATATACATATATATATATATATGTATGTATATGTATATATATATATAGGATGAAGATCAAATAAGAAGAACAAAAATATGTGAGAACAAAAAGAATAACAATCCACCAATCAAGATTTTCCTTTTATTTTTTGTAATTAATGTTTATAGAAGGTTATAATAGTAATTTACATACCAAAATAAATTAATTATTAATTATGTAACTTTCCCTGTTTAAGAATTTATCAATCATTTTTAATTAATTTATTCTAATTTTGAATTCAAATTGCAACATCACTTTATCTATTATTCAAGAATTAAAAAAAATATATTTTGAACTTACGAGATTCAACCATAATTTAACAAGAGAAAAACGGCAAAAAAAAGGATGATAATGCACTAGACAATGACGCTTTATTATTATTTTTTTAAAATTTAAGATAAGAAATACAAGACCACGCATTAGTATTCTTATCTATATTAATACGCAAAAGATTAATTACATAAAAGGTCTCCGTGTTTAGTTATGTTTTCACTTTTGATCCTCAGGTTTAGAAAACCACAAGGTTGGTTCATATGTTTGACAAAACGTAACACAAAAAGTCCCCATCATGGATGGGGCGTTAACTTTTCTGTTAATTTGTTTTAAATGACCAAATTGCCCCTGATTATAATAATTTATTATTATTAATAATAAAAATATGGTCAATGGGAGCACCGCCTCATCTTCAACCTCGATCTACCTTAACCAACCACAACCGGTTCATCAAACCATCACCACCACCACAATAACAACAACAACAACCACCACCACAACACCCACCAACCACTATCCATAACACCCACCACCCCATTCAACCACCATACTCACCTGAAAAAATATATATACAATATAAGTGTGTTAATTAGTTTCAAGGCTATCATCGTGGAAAGCAAAACATTTATCATTCGGTGGGAGGTTGACGTTGATAAAAGCGGTGTTAGGAAGTATTCCTATGTACTACTTGTCGATCTTTAAGGCGCCCTTGAAAGTTATTAAGGCTATTGAAGGTATAAGAAGAAAGTTTCTTTGGAATGGGGCAAATGGGAATTCGAAAATTAATTGGGTGGCTTGGGATAAATTGGCAGTTGCAAAAGACGCAGGTGGGTTAGGGGTTATAAACTCTAGATATGCAAATCTGTCCCTTTTAACTAAATGGAAATGGAGGTTTAAAAATGAGAAGCATTCACTATGGGGAAGGTGCATAGATGCTATCCATTTCCACCCAAGGAAACATCAATCGTTCCCATGGAAACGTTCGGTCCATGGAGTTTGGAGTCAAATCATGCGATCTGAGGAAGGTCTCATTAAGGATAATATCTTCGTCGAAAGACTTATAAAAGGTAATATGGGAAACGAGAGATAAAGTCATGTTTTGGCTTGATTTTTGGTGGGGTGATATGTGTCTCAAAAATAAATTTCCATTGCTATTCAATATAGAGAAGAATAAATCGTGTCTCGTGGGGGATCGGATGGTCAAGAACTCGGACGTGATTCATTGGAAATGGGAGTGGGGGAAGGCAAATCTCTCGGATCTTGAGAGTAGTGAACTCTCACATCTCACAGATTTATTGCAAACCTTTAATGTTCATAATGGTGAGGATAGTTGGACTTGGTTGGGGGATGATTCGGGCAAATTCACTTCCACGTCAATGAGAAAGATTATTGAAGCAAATCACTCCGTGCCTGATTTATCTCCTATTCCTTGGATTACTTGGGTGTCGTTGAAAGTAAATGGGTTTGCATGGAAGGCGAAATTGGGAAGGATTCAAACAAGAGTGGCGTTGTCCGAGCGTGGAGTCATGCAACCGTTCATAGAGTGTAATTTTTGCTTTGGTGTACCTGAATCAGCAGATCATGTTGTTGTTAGCTCCCCGTTTGCAAAAGCTATTAGGACAGAAATACACAGATGGTGCAAATTTCCATCTGGAGGTTCTGGTGCAGCTCGACATTGCGAAGAGATAATTCTTGGATCGGATTTGGGGTCTACGGATGGGAAGATTAAACATTGCATTGGCTTGGCAACTATGTGGTTTATATGGAGGGCAAGGAACGACACAATTTTTAAAGGGGAGTATACAAGCGTCGCAAAGGTGGTGGAAAACATTAAAGTTAATGCGTTCTGGTGGATAAAACATAGGGCTCCATCGATGAATGTCGAGTGGCATAATTGGTGTAAATTACATTATAATGGTGTATATTATGTATCCCTAGCATCTTGCTGGGTCTTTGAGTATTAATGAAATTTCAACTGTTCAAAAAAAATTACAAGGTTTGACCACCATCAATACACAACCACCTTCAAACCACCACCACCGGTTCATCTCCACTACCATCTATTGTCAGTAAATTATTGCATCCAGTTGATTAATTGGACCATAACCATCACAGACCCATAACCGTTTCCATTTTTTCCTAAATCGCAGACCATAACAACCACTAATTAGCACTGTTGTCACCGCCTATTACCACCACCATCTCCACCGTTACTAACACGTGATGATACCACAACCACTACAACCATCACAACCTCCACAACCACAACAACCACCATCACAATCCATCATCACCGACATCCATTGATTCAGGGTAGCCGGTTGTTTTTACACCTACACATCACAATCTGTTGGTTAGGGGTTGCAATGATGAGGAAGACAAGAAGACAAACAAGAAAGAGAGATAAAGAGAGTGTGTGAGAAAGAGAGAATTGGGTTACAGTCGTGGGATGCGGTGGTGGGCGGCAGACTGGTGGTGATGGTGGCATGGTAGGATGGTGGTAGTGGTGGCTTGGTAGAATAATGATGGTTGGTTTAAGTTAGGGCTTTAAGAGTTTGAGGTTGAAGATGGGAGTTGCAGGTCCTTTTTTGTGTCTTATTATAATTCTAATTAAAAAATAATGTTTTTTATGGTTAGGGGTATTTTGGTCATTTTACAAGTACTTAACGGAAAAAGATAACAACCATCCACGATGGTGACCTTTTGTGTTACGTTTTGTCAACCTGTGAACCGACCTTATAGTTTTTCAAACCTTGGGACCAAAAGTAAAAACAGATCTTAGCACATGGACCTTTCATTTAATTAATTTTAAAACAAAATAACTATCAGACATATGATTATTTTTAATATGTCCACATCATGTTCACCTAGATTCCACATAAAATGTACATATGTCCTCACCATATTAAAGTTATAATTTTTGGTAAAGATCTTGATGCTAAAATTTTTTCTTGATAAATGCTAGTTTAATACTATATTAATCATAATAATTTCTAGAAATAAATAAGATTTCATTCAAAATACTTTAATGAGACTTAATTTTATTAAATCATAATTTAGTTTGTAGCTAATCATTGTTAAAACTAAAAATTTTAAAATGTATATAAAGAGATTTATGGATATTTATGAATAATATATTTTTTTGTCTCTTTATACAATTATTTATAACTTAAATATGTTTATTATATAATAATTTTATTCCTATATTATCTATAACATATATTTAATTATACATATATATAATATATTATATAATTTTTATATTTCAACCGCTTAAATAATAATACAAGTATCCAACGTAGTTAAATAATAATATTACAACTAGTAATTAAGCCTCCTGAGTTGCAGCGGAGCGTAAATCATGGCAAGTAGCGTCAATGTCAAATCAATGTCAACGACTACCTACACTGGTAAAACTCGTATTAAAAAATAAATAAAAACAAAAATAACAAACCAAACAAAAAGTATACCTAAAAACATTAAACCACGGACGTGAGACGTAAAACATTAAAAACAATAATTAAGTCAATCTAGATTGTAGAACCCGTGTGTTGTGACGGGGTCGTTAAACGAGGAAAAATAGACGTAAAAACGTTGAACCACACGTGCAAGTCACAACGTGTTAACTCGTAAAATTTAGACCGAAAACGAAAAATTTGTAAAAAATGAAAAGTATAAGGGACCAAAGTTGAAAGTAATAAATTGTTGAGGGTTAAATCATAAAAAATGTAAAAGTATTGGTTTAAAATAGAAAAATTAAAGATAATAGAAAAAAAAGAAAGACAAAAGATAATACAACCACTCAAACACATGGTACAACTCATTATGCATAAACAAGTTGATAACTAGTATATTATAAAATTACGCAAGAGTACGATAGTAATATAATATTAATTTACGACCGCTTAAGACATGACATCACATTTGAAGAAGAGAGGTTTCAAGAATGTATGGATACTCACACTTGTCATGATTGTGAGATGGTCGTGCTTTCTTATCTATTTGTTTTTTTGTTAACTTTTTCCTAGAATTTGACATATTACCCAATCATAGTTTTTTTTTTCTTTTTACCTTTCCTCATATAATTTTCAGCATATATTCACTAACAAAAATACAAAATTTGAATATATATTTACGACACTTTTATTTATATTTATCTTTTGGTGTGATTCTTATTTAAAACAAAGTTTTATGTAAAAACGTACAAGTAAACTGAAAACAAAGTACAAGTTGTTAATTTTGTTTCAACTATTTATATTCTTACCGTTTTTAAATACTACAACCTCTAAAATATGATGTTATACAAAATCTGGATTTGTCTTTGGTTTTGTTTAATTTTTATGAATGTTTTGACGTAAAATTTTTTCTCAAGGGAAAGTGTCATAAGAAATAGGCTATCAAATGTTAACACCCCCTCCGCATCACGTAAGTTTTGCTCAGTAGCTTAAATTTAAGAAACAAATATGTGGTGGGTATTTCGATAGCATGTTTGTCCATAAGTAAAAACAAGATGTTCTCGTTTGAACTAAAGTTGTTTGGCATGATCTACGAATTATGATTCTTTATTTCTCTTTTAATATTAAGAATTTGATTTTTGTTATTTGTGTACCAGAGACCTCTCCCACGAGCAATATAAAATAACTATTATATCATTATATATATATTAATTATCAACCTTTGTATGCACTAAAATTTATACCGTATGTTTTATTGGTTGTATTTACTTTTTTTTTTTGTTTTAATTTTGAACTTTTGCATTTTAACCCAATACTTTTACATATTTTATAATTTAGTCTCAAAATTTTATTACTTTCAAATTCGGTTCCCTATACTTTCAAATTACTATTTTCGTCCCTGTGGTTTGACGAAAATCACGCTTTCAGTCCAATACTTCATTTATTACACTGACAGTCCAATAGTTTTAGGATTTGTTTCAATTTCACCTGAACCATTAACAACGTTAATGTTTATTCAGTTAAATCATGTAAAAAGACTATTATGCCCCTTGATATTTTTAAAATCCCCTCCCTTATCCCCACCCCCATGCTTATCTCTCTTCTTCTTTCTTTCTCTCTCTCTCTCTCTCTCTCACTCACACACACACCTAGAAAAATCAAGAACACCCACCACCTCCACCACCAACCACCTCCGGTGCCACCGCTTCACCAACCACCTTCGGTCGCCACTGCCACCCCCAACCACCTTTGGTTGCCACCTCCATCCCCAACCACCTCCCCACCGCCAGGTCATCACCACCACCACTCTCCCTACCACATAACATTAGATAAAAAAAAAGAGTGAGAGAGAGAAGATAGATCTAAGGGTTTCATGGTGGTGGCCGGTGGGTTTCAGGCGACGGTGGTGGTTGTTATCGGTGGTGAAGTCGACGACGGTGGAGGGAGGTAGGGCGGTGATGGAGATGGCGGCCGGGAAGGGCGTTGCCGGTGGCAGCCGGGGAGGGTGGTGCACGTGGCGGTCGGAGAGGGCGGTAGAAGTGGCGGCCGAAGAGGATGGTGGAGGTAGTCGCCTGGGAGGGCGGTGCAGATGGCGGCCGACGAGGGCGGTAGAGATGGCGGCCGGAAAGGATGGTGGAGGTGGCGAGCGGAGAGAATGGTGGAGGTAGCCGCCGGGGAGGGCGGTGCTGGTGGCGGCCGAAAAGAATGGTGGAGGTGGCGGACGAAGAGAATGGAGGAGGTGGTCGTCGGGGAGGGCGATGCTGGTGGCCGCCGGGGAGGGCGGTGCTGGTGGCCGCCGGCGAGGGCGGTGGAGGTGGCGGCCGGAGAGGATGGTGGAGGTGGTGGTAGGGTTTCTTTAGAGAGAGAGAGTGTGTGAGGGATAGAAGAGAGGGAGAAATCAGATTGATTGGGGTGGGGAAGAGGAGGGGTGGGGTTTTATTTTATTATTATTATTTTGTATTTTAATTATAAGGGTAAATTTGTCATTTTAAATTAATTTAACAAAAAATTCTAACGGTGTTAATGGTTCAGGTGAAATTGAAACAAATCTTAAAACTATTGGACCGTCAGTGTAATAAATGAAGTATTGGACTGAAAGCGTGATTTGCGTCAAACCACAGGGACGAAAATAGTAATTTACTCTTTTATATTTTACAAATTTTCCAGTTTACGTTTCGGTATAAATTTTACAAGTTAACACGTCGTAGTGTGCATGTGTGGTTCAACGTTTTTGCGCTTATTTTTCACCCGTTTAACGCCCCCATCGCAACGCGATGGTCTTAGATCAACTTGCTTATTTTTTTATATGTTTTATGTTTCGCATGCGTGATTCAACGTTTTTTACGTTTACTTTTCTTTCGGTTTTATTTCTTTTGTTTTATATTTATTTTTAATATGAGTTTTTTTGTGTTGGTGATCACTGACATGTGTCTGATGCTACGTGATATGGTTTTACGTCCCGCTGCGACGGAGGGCTGGATTCTAGTTCTTATCCAAAAACAATTAAAAAGTTGAATAAATACCTCACACACACCACCAATCACACTTTTATAAGCCCACTTTCGTTACAAGGAGTAACTTAGATATTTAGCTGTTAAAAACTCTAATCAAACTAATGCTTAAATGAATTCTACTATGTATTAAAACATTTGGTTGGTAAACAGTGGCGTAACTAGAAGAAAAGTTCAGGGGTAACGCAAGTTTATTTTACCATACATTTATATTAATAAATGGGTCCAAAGGAAGATTATTCAAATTAAATCCATTTGGGTTGAAGGAATTGAACCCGCAGAAATGAAACTCGAAGGAGTTGGTGATCCAATATCATAATTATTAGAACCAATATCCTATTTTTAAAATTTTCTATTAAAAATTGCCAATAAGATTTTATTTTTTTATCTTTCAAATCTCTAATTTTATAAAAAAGAACACAATAAGATTACAAATTGCACTTAGAAATAACACAATTTAAATACCTAATTTCAATATAAAATCTCTAATTCATCTTTCAAATCTCTACTTTATATACCTAATCGCATAAACTTTAAATATTAGAAAATGAACCAAATAACTATTAATTTTATTATAAGGAATAACACTTAAATATTAAAAATTGAACAACATAAACCCTAAATCCCTAATTTCATAGTGTAAAAAAAACTAAAAATGTTACCTTGAAGTGTTCGGTAAATTGATGAAAGATCACATGTGGGCGGTGGCAAGGGCCACCGCAGCGGGCGTCAGCTTGGCGGTGGGGACGTGGGGTGATCGGCGGTATTAGGGGATGGTGGCTGAGTGATTGTGGCTTGTGAGAGGGGATGAAGGGTCGATGGGGGCATGGAGCGATGGATGGTTTTTTATTTTTATTTTAAATTTCATGTTTGATTGGGTTATGTGTATTTGGGTTAATTAGTTAGGCCTTTTAAGTTGTTTAATATTTTTTGGATTTATTTTTAATTTGAGCTTGTTAATTATTATTGTATAGGACTATTGGTATCTTGGGCTTATTACTTATTTATGTTTGTTATAAAGTGTAATGTTTTTTTTATAAAATATAAGTTTATCTTTTTATAAAATTTAAATTTTTATATAAAATATTGAGTTTAAAAATAATTTAGGGTAACGTAATATTTTCTCAGTGGTAACATAAAACCATAATTTTTTTTACATAAAACCGTAAGTTTTTTACACGACCCGTAAAAAATTGAGGGGTAGCCTCCGTTACCCATCAGCTCAATGTAAGTCCGCCCTTGGTCGGTGAGACCAATACAGTTTTCACTCTTTTAAATTGGCCACGGTAGTTTTCTTGTCTTGAAGGGTTTTCATCTTATTTAGTTATATACTTTATCATTCTTGAAGATCAGAAGATGTTACTAGTGAGAGAGAGTAGAGAGAGAGCGGGGAACGAATCGGCTTTTCGATGGTGTTTTCACTATTGTCTACTCTTTTGATCGTGATGTTTGTTGCCCCCTCTCGATTTTTGCGTTATTCTCTAGAGAGAGAATAGAGAAAGTGGTGGAGGAACCACCGTTTTGGGTGGCATTTCCAACCGAAGAACGATCGTTCGACCTTGCGGGTGTGACATCCGATGCCTCCGTGTCTTCACCTCTTTGATTATCACTTTGCATTTGTCGATGATGGTTATGATTGATAACCTAAGACTTTATGGTGGTTTGTCGTTGTCGGTCACTAACCACCGCATCTTTGTGGCGACGGCCATACATGCTTTGCCTTGGTGGCGTCGACTCTACAACATTTTGTTTTGGTACTCGGTTACATTGTGGCTTTGCGTTTCTTTTGTTGATGATGACTAGGTCCGCTTGGTCTGAGACTTCGATTATCTCTTTCCATCTGTCGATGATGGTTATGATTACTAGCCTAAGACTCTACGGTGGCCTATCGTTGCTAGTAGTTGACCACTGCGCCTTTTGTGGCGACGCCGGTACAATCTTTGCCTTGGTGGTGTCGGATCTACAACCGTTTGATTTAGTGCTCGATTATGTTGGGGCTTTTGACCTTTTTAGTCGATGATGACTATGTCCCTCTGGTATGAGACTTGATCATGTTACCGGCATCGATTTTGTTGTCTTTTTAACAAGTTATAGTTGGTTTTCTGTTGACGCATGAGTCACAAGTATATTAGTCGATGACGAGACTTGATTATATTAGTCTTTTCAACAAGTTATAGTTGGTTTTCTGTTGACGCATGAGTCACAAGTATTTTGTTGTCTTTTTAGTCGATGATGACTATGCTGATGCTTCCCATATAGAGCTTAGGTTGACGCATGAGTCACAAAGCCTCACTAAGCTTATGAGGCTAAACAAGTATATTATTCATATTTTTTAAAAATATTTTTATGTAATCTTTACTATATATAAAATTTTAAAATCAATAACTATATCTATAGAGGAGTGTTATCTTGAGAATTGTTTTTGTGAGAACTCTATAATGGAATGTGGGCCACACATTTAAGATCACATGCAAGTCACATGCTATTTAAATATTTTTTTAAACATACATAACTTCTTTCTATGATATTATATTTTTAAAAAAATTTCACCTTTAATATTTTTTGTATTTCCAACTCGTTCCATATTGATATACTTTTTTAAATAAATCATCCATAACAACTCCCTTTACTCCCACGTTGGAAGGCAAGTTGAATTGAATCCATGCGATGGAAATTCCATTCAAGGTCTACAGATTAAGCCATTACCAAACAAAGGAGCAAGCAACGAAGGCTGGAAGTAAGAACTACAGGGGCTTCCTTCCGTAGCCATATAAATCCAGTTGATAGCATACAGATAGAGAGTCCCTAGCTCGAGAGACTAGTTCTCTTTAGTGTCTTTGACAACTATATACGACGGAGTATGATAACAGGACTTTTAGGGCCATCAAAAGAGCCTAACGCCTATATCCTACCAACCTCAATCTGCACGTCCGAAAGGGACCCTCTTAATTCCATCATTCAGAAGCCTTAAGATCGTATCCATGAGGGTACAAAGATATTTTTGAGGCTAGAACCGATAACAATTGTAGCATTAGGACCGACATTGGAAGATTTTCAGGTTTTAAGGTTTTTTTCTTGTAATGTAAGGAGAACTACGTTATTTACACATGTGTAAATTAGTCATTACACATGTGTAAATCTAGTTTTACACATGTGTATATTAGGTATTGCACATGTGTAAAACGAATGTGGGAAACGATCGAAACATTTTTTTTAATTATTTAATGTTATTTTATGTTTTATAATTTTTTATTATGTTTTTCATTTACCATTTTGCCATTTAAAATTTGTGGCTGGCATTGACTTTTAGAGTTCTTATAAAAAAGTGAGTTCTCATTTGAATCATCCACTAGTTATCTTGACAACTATATTTTTTGGTGGAAACTCTAGAAACTAATATGATGAACACATTTAACATCACATGCAACTCACATGTTATTTCTATTTTTTTAAATGTTCATAATTTTTTTCACGATATTATTTTTTCAAAAAAATTTAACCATAAAATTAATTTTTTTTTTATTTTTTCAACTTTACAATATTCATATATATTTAAAAAAATTGTCCACTCCTTATTTACACATTTGTAAATGAGTCATTATACATGTGTAAATCCGGTTTTAAACATATATAAATTAGCTATTACACATGTGTAAAATGAAATTTCTAAAAAATGAGTTTTTTATTCTTTATAATTTTTTAAATTTTTTATGAAAAAGGGAAACAAGAGAAACATTTTACTTTTTTTATTTTTATGTTATTTTTTGTTTTAGAATTTTTTTATTATGTTTTTGTTATTTACCCTTTTGCCATTGAAAACTTTTTTCTCATATTGGTTTTTAGATTTCTCACTAAAATCGAGTTCTCATTTAAACCCTGCTCATAAGAACTCTAGTAACTGGTATGAAACACAAATTTAACATCACGTGTAAGTCACATGTCATTTCTATCTTTTTTTTAAAACGTACATAATGTTTTTTTGCAACATCATTTTTTTAAAAAGATTTTAACATGAAATTCAGTATTTTTTATCTTTCCAACGCATACCATATTGATATACTTTTTATAAAAAAAACATCCACCGGTTATTTACACATGTGTATATCCAGTTTTACATATGTGTAAATCCGGTTTAGACATATGTAAATCCAATATTACACATGTGTAAAATGACGTTCGTAAAAAAGAGTTTTTTTATAAATCTTTTTTAATTTTTAATGAAAGAAGGAAACGAGGGAAACATTTTTATGTTTTTATTTTTTTATTTTTATGTTATTTTTCATTTTACAATTTTTTTATTATGCTTTTGTTATTTATTAATTTGCGATTAAAAACTTGTGGCTCAACTTGTATAAGTAACTAAATAAATAAACAATAAATTAATAAACAAACCAAGCTCGAGCACTCTTAACTTAAACAAGGCTAACTTTAGACTCGACTCGACTTGTTTACGTCGCTACTCTCAATCTGTTCACAAGCACATGTGCACTCTAGTGGTCACCACCATCCCTTCTGGCGACTAATGCTTGCATATTAGGGTTTTTCCATGATTGATGAGCGAACCAGATTGAAACAACCAAAACGATAAAATACATAACAAAAGGATGGAATGTGAAGTAATTAAAAAGTTCAGCTCAAATCAATATAGTCAAATCGGTTCGACTTTCGCTTTGACAGTTTGACATAGACCAGCTTAATAAATTATTTATACTGTAGATAATAGTTTAGTCAAACCAGGTCAACATCAAGTTTAGGCTAATATCATTACGAATTGAAACTAGTTTGAGGGGATAATGATCGATTCGGTTTGGAATTGGGTTTTATCAAGTTTTAATCGATTTCAACGGAGTAGATTACAAAATCCACTCAACCCTATAGTTCAAGTTAGGTCTACCAGCATCCAAAAGTTTTGATTAATTTTGGGCTTCACAGTTTCGTGAATTCAGGTTAGAATTATATTGTTTTGGGCTTCACAGTTCAGTTATTTCGGACTCCACAGATTTGGGTTAACAAAGCTAACCATCCAAAAATAATTGAATATTAATACAAGAGTTTTTTATTTTATATATTCCATCTTTATAACACCATCAATTATATATTATCGTAAATCAAATGACTAATTACATATTTTTTTACTTTCTAAAATATATATATTACAAGCTTATTTATTTATGTAAAAATTAACTTATTAAATGATTATTATATAGGGCTGTTCAAATAGCTCGATGCTCGAAACTCGCTCGAACTCGTTCGAAAAATGCTCGGAATTTTGCTCGTTCGAATTTTGGCTCGATTGTAAATGAACCGAGCGGCTCGGTTCGGTTTCAAAACGAACCGAGCATGAGCGAAGGGTCGCTCGCTCGTCGCTCGCTCGGTTTCGCTCGAATTATTTTTTAGTTTGGTTTTTATATGTTATATATAATTATATATATTAATTTTATATATTTAAACTTTAAAATTACAATTTTACCCCTTAAACCCTAGCCTCAAATACCCCCAAAATCCCTTATTCACCATTTCACCCTAAATTGAAGGCTTGAATCAAACTGCTGCTGCGCTGCCATTGAACTGCTGCGACCTCCGCCACCAGCGGCCAGCCTGCTGCGACCTCCGCCACCAGCCGCCACCAACCTCTGCGACCTCCGCCACCAGCCGCCACCAACCTCTGCGACCTCCGCCACCAGCCGCCACCAGCCTGCTGCGACCTCCGCCACCAGCCGACACCAGCCTGCTGCGACCTCCGCCACCAGCCGCCACCAGCCTGCTGCGACCTCCGCCACCAGCCTCCGCCCACCTGCTGCGACCTCCGCCACCAGCCTCCGCCCCCCTGCTGCGACCTCCGCCACCAGCTCCGCCCCCTTCTGCGACCTCCGCCAACAGCCTCCGCCCCCTTCTGCGACCTCCGCCAACAGCCTCCGCCCCCTGCTGCGACCTCCGCCACCAGCCTCTGCCCCCCTGCTGCGACCTCCGCCACCAGCCTCCGCCCCCTGCACTGCACGGCTGCATTTGAAAGAAAGTTTAGAAGGTAAAGCACTATAAACTATACATTGTCTTCATTGTTTCTGTGAAATTTGTTTGATACTGGCTTCATTGTTTCTGTGAAATTTGCTAGTTGATTATAGGGTTTGATATTGGCCTTATTGTTTTCTGTTAAATTTGGTTGATATTGGCTTTTGATTAGTTGATTGCTTTTTGTTATTTGAAGAGAGTACTTTGAATATTTATTAACTTGGAAACTAAGAACTATCTTATATTTTATAGAATGTCTTCTCGCAAAGAGTCAAATGGAATCGAGGGTCCTAATGTTGAGCTAAGTGATGGTGAGAGTGTGGAGTTAGTTGATGAATTGAAAAGTAAGGACAACACAACTAAAGATTGTGCAACAAAGGGTAAGCGAAAGAATAGTTCTGAAGCACATGAACATTTTGTAGACATTGAAGGTATGTACAAAGGGAAATTGGTAAAAAAAAACAATGCATCCATTGCAAGCATAGCTACGTAGCACATACCTCTGGCACAACATCAAGTCTTAAGAGACATCTCAATGAGTGTGCATTATTCCAAAGATTGAAAGGTAATAATAAGGGTTTCATTAATTTTGAATCAAGTGCTAGTGATAACAATAAAGTTTTCATGAGTTTTGATTCAAGTGGGGGTTACAATCCAATGAAATGTAGGGAGATTATTGCAAAAATGATCATAGCTCATGAGTTACCTTTCTCAATTGTAGAATATCATTGGTTTAATCAGTTAATGAAGTATAACAATCCCTTATATCAAAAAGTAAGTAGGTCAACAATTACAAGAGATTGTGTCAAAGTGGTGGACGTAGAAAAAGAAAGGATAAGAAAAATTTTGAAAAAAGTTGATATGATATCACTTACAAGTGATTGTTGGACCTCAAACCAAACTATTGGGTACATGTGTTTAACGGCTCATTTCATCGATTCAGACTGGAAAATGCAAAAATGTATAATTGGTTTCAATGAACTTGCACCACCCCATAGTGGTGAGGTCATATCAGATGGTATCTTAGAGTGTCTTATTAAATGGGGCATTCAAGACAAGATAGCCACAATTACCCTAGACAATGCATCCAACAATGATAGGGCAGCCACTATTTTAATGAATAACTTTGAGTTGATGTCCGTTGAGTGTACCTATGTATGAAAAATTTGAGAAATATTGGGGGGAAATTGGAGTACTTATGTCTATTGCATCTGTTTTAGATCCTCGTTTTAAGTTGATGTCCGTTGAGTGGACTTTTGAGAGGTTGTATTCAAAAGATGAATGTGATAGACGAGTAGAAGATGTGACTAGTAAGTTAAAATCCCTTTTTCAAAAGTATTTCAACTCGTTTAAAGCATCCAAGGCTGCCACAAATAGTTCAACAACTTCAACATCTTCTAACAATCAAGCGGTGCATGGAGATGATTTTATTGCTTTTCTGAAATCTAGGCCCGTTGAGAATGTACAAAAAACTGAACTTGAGGTGTACTTAGAAGAGCCTAATTATACTTGTTTAGAGTCACAGTTTGATTTGTTGACATGGTGGAGTCAATATTCAACTAAGTTTCCTGTTTTAAGTAAGATGGCAAAGGATATTTTTGGCATTCCAATCACAACAGTGGCTTCCGAATCAGCCTTTAGCGCCGGGGGACGTATATTAGATGATTACCGAAGCTCTCTATCAAAGGATATGGTGGAACTACTCGTTTGTGGAGGTGATTGGTTAAGATCCATCTCAAAAACAACCATAAAAACATTGGAAGTAAGTTAATATTCATATATTTTAGTTCTTTTGTAATGTTTACACTTTATGTACTAACATATAATTTTTTTATGTGTAGCAATCTGCAAAAGAGGAAGAAAATTTGGAAATTGATATGTTGGTTCCTAACGAGTGTGACAACAACTAACAAAAGAAGAAGGTTTATTTTATATTTACATATTTATAGTTTTTAATGTGTACTAATATACAAAACTAATACATATTGATCTTTGAAGTACTTCATGTTTCTTTAAACTTTGAATTAGGTTGATTAGAGTAAAGGCAAGCTTGTTGGATGCCGATGATCAAAGATTAAAAGCCGATACGATGGACATCAAAATGATTGTAGTAGAGATGGTGGACTTGTGTTTTATGGTGATTGATTAAAGTTTGAGTTAAAACTTTATGTCTTGGATAGTTGGATTTCTAGTTTGTTGAACTTGTTTTGTATGTTTTATTTGTTAGTTTGTTAACTTTGGGTTGGAAATTGAATGTTAAAACTTGAATGAGTTATTACTTTTATTTTAAATTGTAACACAAAACCGAGCAAAACCGAGCGAAACCGAGCGCTCGGTTTAAAACCGAACCGAGTTCGAGCATGAAGTTTGCGCTCGAATTTGTAAATCCGAACCGAACCGAGCCGCTCGGTTTAAAACCGAACCGAGTTCGAGCGGAGCTGCGTTCGGTTCGGTTCGGTTCGTGAACAGCCCTATTATTATATATACATGTGTTTTTACTAAAAGATATTTACATATATTTTTGGTATTGTAATTGTTTAAAATTTTATAAATTATTTTATTCTATAACATCAGTGATTGTTGTGTTGAAATGAAATTTAAACTTTTATACTTGCAGATCTAGTTTGTTGTTTTGTATATATAGAAATGGTTCAAACTTTAGAAAATATGTAACTAAAGGTTTTATGAAGAAAAATATGTAATAATCTCTTATTAAATAGAAGGTAAAATGGTCATCCAATAAATTAATTTTAATAACATGGATAATTATCTAATGCATATATTTTAGGAAGAAAAATATGTAATTGATTTCCTGACTTGAGAAAATATGTAATTAATAATTGTATAAATGAAAATATGTAAATACCACTTGATTATTGTGTTATAGTAAAGCTAACAATCGCATTGAATTTTACTTAAAAGCAAGAGCTTCCTTTTTTTCAATAAGAGTTTGAAGCGAATGATAGAGATCGAGAAGAAAGAAAAAAAAAAGGAAAAAAAACAAGCCAACCGTTCGGTGATCGGCAACGAAGTAGCGAATAACAAAATTTGCTCGGATTTTTTAGAGCACTTACTGAGGCTTGGTCGTGAACTTTTTTACTTTTATGTATTTTTAAGTTAAAAAAGTTATAGTTTATTAGTATATATATTTTTTTATTTAATTTGAAGTTATGTTTTTTTTGAATAAGTGTGAACATAGATTTGTTAATTTAAAATTAATATATGTTAATTGATAAAATAATTAATGCATTTAATTATGAATTTAGTTAAAGTGAAGACCACACTCACATGACTACATGAGTATAATACATGTTAGTGAATGTAAGGGAGGAAAAGTCTCATGAGGAGATATCGTTTATGTGAGACACTTTTTGTTCACCATTCAAATAAGAATAACATATGTCCTAAACGACTCCCAGACCTTAAAACATGCCATTGTTCTTCTTGACACATCTTGAACCAATCATCAGTCTTCCTTGACACACCTTGATCCAGTCATCGATCTTCCTTGACACACCTTGAACCAATTCGAATTGGTTGGTTCAAAAGTGGCTTAGATTAGATAAAGATCAAATCATGCCATGAAACTACATATCTGTGACTGTTTGCAAACCTAAATACAAGCATGTATATGTTCCTACAAAACAAAGAATACAAAATCAAATATACAATACATTAAAGGATGCTTTATAAAAATAAAAGATTACATCTATATATTGTTTTATAACAATTTGATTTGCTCATGATACCGTGATTCGTATTCAACCCTTACATATATTATCTTGAAGCTACAATTGTGTTTGTGTGTTGAGAAATACCGGAATCCCTAATTAGAACAACACAAAATGGTTTTACATAAGACATCGCAACATGTATAATGCACAAATAAAACCAAAGGTATGTCTCTCCTTAGATTGTACTCTATCAACAAGTAAAGACAATAAGGGCTTATAGTACAATCAAGGGAAACGAGAGAACACCATGTTAGTAAAGGGTAAGAAGGGTGTCGAATCCACATGGAATCACAGGGAAGTGTTAGTAACGATTAAACTAAAAGAATTAAACATTGGAAAGTAAATTGATTTATGAATTTATTTGAAAAATACTTAAATGAATGAAGTAAAAGTTTAGGTTTTTAATAATCTTGAGGAAAAAGCAACCCACTTCAGGATTCAGGTTTGGCAAAGTTACAATTTTTCTTGAATGAAACCTAGTGAGAAGTCATTAATGGTATATTACACATGATATGATTTAAGTGATAGTTATGGATTAAAGTTTAAAGGACCTTATTCACAGAATTACCAATTTGAATAATGAAACCCTGATTCTGATAATCAATCACACAATGATTAAAGACAACCAAAGTTATAGAATATCAAAATTAGGTTTAAGCATAATCAAATTGTTTAATTAATCAAATCATATATTGAATCCAAAAGAACTTAAAAGGTTCAAGATCCAATCCCAAATCTAGGTTACAAATGAAGAAAAATAAGAACTTGCACAAACCCGTCCCCCGAAGTGAATCATAAACGAATTAGCCTTGCCTCATCATTGAATCTTCAAAGCCAATTGAATGAATCTTGTAGATTTGATGATCTTGATGTCGGAAGAGCTTGAGAATGATCAAAGATGGTCAATTTTCGTCCAAGATTGCTATTGTGAAAGTTAAAATTCAAAATGGGGTTTTTTTCCTTTTTAAATCCCTTCAAATTAGGTCAAATCTCAACAAAAACCCAGACCTTGGCGTTGGTGGCGCCTATGGAGGCGTCGGTGGCGCCACCTCCCTGTGAAACCTTGATTTTCATGTGTAACTTTTCGAGACCTTTCCGTGGACAAGTCGTGGGTCTCGTAACTCCTTTCCTAGCTCAAGTTATGCCCATTTTAAGATAGCGTAGTCGTGCAACTTTGGTTTATCATATTTTTACTTCTTGAGCTCCAATTCTCGTCCTGTTTCTTCCATTTTCTTCGTATTCTTCACGTTTAACCTACAACACAAAATAATCCCAAAAGTAACTCTATTTCTTATTAATTTACATGTTAACCACGGAAATAAAGCCGTTAAACATTGAACTTTTACCACCCGATCAAACACCATGTTAGATTAGAAAACCATCACTTAAGATTCCTAATAGATCGCTAAACCTTTGATCGAGTGTACTCAATAACCACCTGAATCATGCAAATCAAGTTCCAAGAATGCTTCTGAAGGTAGGACAAAAGTTTTACACGTAAACTCTAGGCACCACGAAAGAATTAGGGTTTGTGAAACCCTAATTTCCAACATTAGAGCACGGATCAAATAATTAACCGTAGATGATCAAAAGAAAAAATACATATGGATTTCAAATTTAAGAAATCCTAGAAATTAATCGACCCCAAGATGAAGACGCACAAGTATGTACGAAGCACCCACACGAGTCTAATGGGTCTAATGCTTTGATACCATGCAAGTCCATGATATCAGAGTATGTTATTTTATACAATGATCAAAGTAGTCTAGAACAAAACTCTAATCTCATTAAAGTGAATAGATAACAAATTATAATAAAGAAAACAACAAAGAAACAAACATAATTAGACAAGAAATTCTGATCTTTTGAAAACAAAAGCTACAAGCACTTTATAACCATTAAGAGTTGTAAAAGAGAGGAGAAAATCATTCTCTGATTAGCAGGAAGGGACAGTGTGGAGACTAATCTTCAAAATAAGAAAACAAGAGTGATTTGACCCAACCAAATAATCAACCAAGAATAGAAAGATATCAAGTAAAGATGTCTAGAGCTCGAGAGCGATCTAGAAAGATCATTAATACTTTGAATTATATATAGATTTGACATAGTGATCGTGTAAAGATGTCTTCTAAGATGAAAGTAAACATTAAGTATATATAGATTTGACATAGTGATCGTGTAAAGATGTCTTCTAAGATGAAAGTAAACATTAAGTATTTTTTTGGTGTTGCTTTGAGTTAAAATGTGAGGACAACATTGTAACCAAACAAGAAACATCTTGTAGCCTTCGAGTCGAAGGAGATATCTATCTATTGTACCTATCATAGGAAGGATAACTTAAATATGATAACTATGATTAGTATAGTCCTCGTGATAAGATATGTTCTCTTATAATCTCTAAGTTGGTAGTTAAAAATATTTCTTTTAAAAATGATAAGAAAATCCTTTTAAACGACACGCTTGATCTAAGTAATCAAATGATATATAAATTTCTAAAACTATACATATTGAACGAAAACTTATCTTGAACGGAAGCTAGAAATTAAACCTTCAAAAATAAGTTTAATATGACTAGAATTGATGTATAGAACATGTCGATAGACAATAGCACCATAATACAAATTAACTTTATAAAAGAAAAGAGAAAAATGAAGACACGGAAGCTCGACTTATACATGGTCTGACCATGAATGAACCATGTAATTATTATATCCAAATCAAATGTTAGACAAATGACAAGTTATCACTTATTGACCACACAACTTATTATTTTTTTTGAACAGGACCACACAACTTATTAAAATAGTTTGTACAAAATGAAACGAGTTTTCTTTTGATTAAATCTATACATCTTGAAATTTACAAAAGATACAGGTAAAAAAGTGATATTTCAAAGAAAATAAACTTTTAAATCAATAATCGCCAAATGAATCAAAGGTCTCTCTCTCTAGAGAGAAATTCTTTAAATCACACTTATCAATATGAGTATAAATTCTGTCATCCCACATTTTTACAATCATAGACAAACTAAGATCCTTCTTAAAAATGCTTAATAATAGCTGTGTTTTTGCTAATTATCTCATACCTAGGAAAATTTGCGTATAGTATAGCAAACAAATGAAAGGTATTTTAATTTATGTATGTCTCAAGAGATCAGCACATGAAGAAAGTCATACTTAAAAAGCCAAAATACCAATTTGTCAACCAAGAAAATGATGAAAAGGGGGTAACACTTAATAAGTAATCTAATTGTAAGTTGTGTTTGTAACTATCTTAATTAAGAAATATAAAAGATCAAAAAATAATGTAAAAGGACATACACTTATAACTGTAATATAATTATAACGGTATTTCCTCATTAAATTTATACGATACGAAACAATGTTTAAAAATAATTTAAATTAATTGTTGGGTTTTTCCCCATAATGAACTTGCGTAGAAATAGTTGTCTGCTCCTGCAAATGCTAATCATAAATTTATTAGCGTAAACCATGTTATTTATTTTACACTAGTTTCTCTAAAGCTTAGAACTCAAGTCATTATGTTTGGGGCATTTTTTTGTTACAACACCAGCACCACCTCCATTCCTAAAGGCTACGAAAGTACGTATAAATGATAGATAGTAAACATCGTCTTTAACAATTAAGCAAATTTAGTAATTTCCACTAATTATATGAAGAACACTTGCAACGAAAATGAAGTTCAAGTAAAGAATACCATCCATGAACTAGTGTGGATCAAGGTTTGACTACATTCCAACTTCAAAAGGTTAATGATTATATATGTGATCTAATAAGTGTCTCACAAACACATTCTTGATTTGAAAAATCTGATTTAAGAAGACTATGAAGATAAAAATTAGAAAAAGATTTGTATTGTAATATTGAAAAATTCTTTTATCTATCCATATTAAGGATAGACATCTCGGACAAATAGCTTAACAAACACAATATACTGTGTTAGCTTAGACATTCAAAGAAATCAAAACTCAAAACTTTTAGATATATATATGGTGGTTCTTTTCAAAAAAAAGAAAAAAAAAAGAAAAAAAGAAAAACATGGCTTTTAGATCAGAATACTTGAAGCGTTCAAGACGCGTGTGATAAGAAAAGGAGAGTTCCTAAGGGTGTAATAAATATTTCCTAGATTGTTAGGTTAAATATTCAAAGTTTGTTCTTTAATTAGTTTGTTATTACTTTTTTCCTCTAAGGTTTTTTTAGGAGTGTTATTCGGTTTGGATTTTAGTTTCATTGGTTTAAAAAAGTTTTTGTTTTCCCTAAACCTAAAAGCAGAATTTGAAATCGGTTAGGTTTCAGTTTTAAACTCTTAAACGCGAAATTTTAGCAAAGAGAAGGTTCATAATTTATGTTTTATGTTCATTAGTTTGGTTTTCTTGGTTTTTTAATAGGCTAACTACATGAATTTGTTTTCCTTGGTTTAACCAAATTGATTGATATTCATCAAACCAAATAACTGGCAATGAACTTTAGATCAACTGGTTTGCAATATGACATCACATGGTCTTTTAAAACAGAGGTTATGAGTTCAATTCTCACTTCGTGCAATATTTTTTAAGTGGGACATGAGTTTTATCACAGTAGTCCTTTGGGTAGTGGGTTTCCCCTGTAATGGTAGGCGTGCCGGATCACCAGCGTTTTCTGTGTTCGTAGGCGTGAGTGACTTTTCACCATTGAGTTTACTCGGATGATCAGACTTAAAAAAATATTTATTGACCTTTTAAAGAAAAAACCTAATAACTAAATTTGATTTGATTCTTTCAATTTAGTTTGGTTTTCAATTTATCAGTTTGTGACCAGATATTAAATGTCCATAGTTTCTTTAATAATATTTAGTCATCCCTTACCTAAGCCAATGATGTCACATATCACCTTCTAGTCTTCCTTGTAAACTAACACTGTCTTTCTTGATTGCTGTTGTTGTAACCATCATTCAAATAAACCGGGCGATTAGACATGACACGATAGATAATGTTAATATTTTATTAAACACTTATTGTTATATATTAGAGTAAATTACAATTTGCATCCCTAACATTTGTTCATTTTAACTATTTGCATCCCTATGGTTTCAAAATTGTCATCCGACTCCCAACGTTTCATATTATCTTCATTTGAGTATATGTTGTTTTATTTTTATTTCCATTTGAGTACAGATGACTAACACCGTTAGTTTTCCTGTTAAAATTATTGTTAAAAAGACTAAACTACCCTTCATCACCACCATGACAACTAACCATCACCACTTTCACAGCCTCTCATCACCACCACCGCAGCCCCCCATCACCACCACCACCGCAGCCCCCCATCATCACCACCACCGCAGCCCCCCATCATCACCACCATCGCAGCCCCCCATCACCACCACCACCACCGCAGCCCCCCATCACCACCACCGCAGCCCCTATCATCACCACTCCAACCGTCTCGACCTTACTGTAAGAAGCTCATGAATCGAAGCCAACCGAGTAATGAAGACCAAAACCCGAAGGATCAACCAACTGCAACAATCAACAATCGGTCGTCTAACCAAAACCCGAAGACCAAAACATGAATCAAATGCAGTATTGCACATCATCATTCATCATCATTCATCAACATTCAACAATCAATTGACCTAATGAAGAATTCAACTTACTCTCTAAGCTAAATTACAAGTAATGAAGACCAAAACCCGAAGGATCAACCAACTGCAACATCGGTCGTCTCCTTTCCTTAACGTAAATCCTCAAAGCATCAGCAATCAGATCCCTAACAGTCGACTCCGGTGAAATCAACACCTGCAACGGACCTAAGCTTCTCTGCACCATCACGTTCAGCAACAGCTTCGTTAGCTTCGGTGGCACGGCCACCGTCGACGACGATGGAACCCTTTCGAAATATAACTCCGGCAGCGTCCTCGGCCTCCGTAGGGTTCCGACGATTTGGTCTGTGGAGTGGCCGTGAAACGACATCGCTTTGTGCGTTAATCTCCCCTTCTTGTTCTTGTTGGGGGTAGTGATCTTCTTCGTTGACATGTGTATTGTTGAAGTGAGTTCTTGTTGTAGGATGTAGAGACTCCGATCACCGGAGTTTAGAGAATTGGGGGCAGAAGAGGGAGAAGAGAGAGAGAGAGGGAGAAGAGAGAGAGAGAGACATAGAGAGAAGATGAAATGGGTGGGGTATGGATGAGGGGTATTAAATAAGGGTATTTTTGTCATTTCATTAAACTTAACTGAAAAATCTAACATCGTTAGTGTGTTGGACTCAAATGGAAATAAAAATGAAACGTCAGGGGCCGGATGACAATTTTGAAACCATAGGAATGCAAGTGGTTAAAATGAACAAACGTTTCACATTTTCGGGTTTCTTTCAATTCCATCGTTTATTTAGTTCGTTTATGGACCCAGTATTTGAAAGGTACCCACTTACAATAATAAAACCTCTCATTTGGGGTTTTGGTTCGTTGGGAATCAAGTCCATACAAATAGATGATTTGAGATGATCGTTTTTTTTAGTTCTTAAAAAATAATTATGTATTTTTCTTAAAATTTAATATATGTAAAATTGATATTTTATGAGCTTTAATTAATTTGTATAACTATTAATCTTACAAAAACGTAAGTTTTAGTTTGCCACTTATAATTCTTAGAAATATACTATCATACTATCATTCATATGCCGTTCAAGATAAATTTTTTCATTTACATATTTTTATATACTTTTATTAATTAGATTTGAACTGTATAAAAATATATTACCCTATTAAGCTACTTATTACATAGCATTTATCTGCTGATTTTTTATTAATTAACATTTTTATAACATTTATTTTCATGTATCAGAGCATTAGAATCTCTATTTTTATCTACTTGAAGATTTCTTTTAAAGTTAAGTTTGGTTTTGCTCTTAAGGTTTGACAAAAATAACAATGTTTTTTAAAAGGTAAAAAAAATCAATTTACCTTCAAAAGTTTTTAAGTTGTTTTAATTTCAGTCCAAAAGTTTTATTAGTTGTTTTCAATTTTATCCAGTATAATGAAACAACTTATGAAACTTTTGGAGATAAGTTGACGTTTTTAATATTTTGTAGGATAATTATTACTTTTGTCAAACGTTAAACAACAAAACTAAAATTAACTATTTCTTTTATTTTGTATCTCTCTATTCCGATCTCTAAATTTAGAGTTTTATAAATTATTATCCACTATAAATCATCGCTAGCTATAAATGTTTGTAATTATCTACAAAATACTACTCCTACTACTACTACTAATAATAAAGTAAGTATTTATAAGTAAGATAGACATACAAACGGTAAATGAGATATGGTAAGTTAAACGAAAGATAAATTTAGAGATAGATTATCTTCATAAACAACCCTGATTTTAGATGTCTTTTTCATACTATTTCTTGTCAAAGTTTCACTTTAATGTTGTTAGTATTTGAATATTGATTATTTTACTTGAATGCTTAAATGGATTATCTTATCTTTAAGTTCAAGAACTTGAATGTTTAAATTGATTATTTAGACAAGGCCTTTTTGGAGTGTTTGGTTGCATCTTGTTCAGATGAAAATCAAATCATGCGACCAGGCAATTGTCCCAAAAATATGGCATTAACTTATCGATTCACTAAAGGTATATTTATATTTTATTTGAAAAACGATTAATTGACTAAAGTCATATTAGGTCATAACAAGTAATTTTAATGATAAAAACATGCAAATAATGATTACATTAACGAGAGTTGACATGTATGACTGAGTTGCTTTAAGTTATACAAGGTCATATTATGTCATAACAAATTATTTTGGTGCTAAACACATATGTATAGTTATTTTGTTATAGATACACACTCGGTTTTAATATATATCCTACTCGATTTCATTTGTATGTTATTTTATTTTATTCATAATCATTATCATGAGTGAAATGGAGTACAAATCAAGTGTTAATATTTGATGATTATGTTACTGGGAGCGTTACCGGTAACAAAAGTGAAAGTTGTGAGTGTGATCGGCCAAATTAATGGCATGGATGATTATCGGCAAATGCGTGATAGTTTGGATTATATATTTCCATTTGCCTTTTTATTATTTCGTAAAATTTTAAATGTTATGTTTCCCACTACATCGCGTGGACACAAAAAAAGAAAACTAGAGAATCATTTTTAACCACATATTTTAATTCCAAAAACTCATAGCAAAAAACAAAAAAACCATCACATTTCTTTCACTTGTGAAATAAACCTTTTCTATTTGTGAAACGCATCAATTTCACTAGTGAAATGTGACGGGTTATTTTTTTTGTTTTTTACGTTGAAATCATATGGCTGCATTTTTTCTTATTTGAATTTTTTTGAATTAAAATGTGTGGCTAGGAATGGTTCCTTTTTTTGGTGTTTCCTATTATATATATATATAAGGGTGTGGTTCTAATGAGAACCCAACATTTTTGTGAGAACTCTTTAACTCAATACCAACCATTGATCAAAAAATCAATGGATTAGATCTTTCAATTGTTTTTTTAATACAAAAGGGCAAAATAGTCATTTTATCCACTAATCAAAAATCAGCTTTTAACAAGAATGTGACACATGTCCCCCCTATTTCCCCCTAATTCTTTTTTTTCCTATTTAAAAATTTTTACCCCTTTTGTTTTTATAACCTTTATAACTTTTTCATACATTGTTAATTTTTTATAAAAATAACATCATTAAACTCGTTTAATTATTCTCTTTAATTCTAATATAGTCTCGATATTTTTTAAAAAAAAATTTCTAGATGTTACATATTACAGTGAATTACATCATTTTCGTATGCAAACCTAAACAACATTAAACCATGAATTACATCGTGATTTTAACAACCAAACAACATTAAACCCATGTTACAAGTTACAACGTTAATTCCCATGTAATGTTGCAAACGACATTAGATTATATAATCTTGCATTACTCTACCAAACATTTACACCCGATATTACACCACTCCAACTAACAATAACATCCTTATTACAATAACCTAACAACCAAACAATATTACAATATGTAACTACAACACTGTAATTAAATTTAAACATTGTAACAAAACCAAAATAACAAAAGTACAGCACTGTAACGAAGTTCGACCGAAGTAAACTAATGTACCATGGTAATACACTAATGTAATAATGTGTCACGCCAAGGCAATACACTAATGTATTACTGTGTTACACCATAAAAAATAACAATGTAAACCAATGTAATCTAATGTAAACCAATATTAACCAATGTAAATCACTCTGTAAAACAAATGTAAAACAAACGAATCCTCATTACACCCGATATTACACCGTTCAAACTTTCAGTAGTATCGTCATTATAACAACCTACAACCAAAACGACATTTCATCATGTAACTACGCCATTGTAACAAAATTTCAAAACTATAAAAAAATCGAATAAATTACACCACTGCAACAAAATTAACTTAATGTAAACCAATGTTACACCATTTAAAACCATATGTTACACCACTATAATAAGAATACACCATTGTAATCACACTAAAATAACAAAAATACACCATCTAAAGCCATATATTACACTATTTTACCATATGTTGCACCATTTTACCATATGTTACACCATTTTACCATATGTTACAGTGTTACACTGCTGTAAACTGTAGCAAAACTACAATGAGAATTAATATGTAAACCAATGAAAACTAATGTAAACCAAATATGAAATATACATCATTAAACGATGTAATTACATCAACGTGATTTCAATAACATAACAACCAAACGGCATTAAACCACGTAACTACACCAAATGACATAAAACCAATGTAAACCATACTTTAGAAAACAACAAAAATAAAACCTTATAAAATGGGTTCAAATCCTTTTGCAAATGCAAATCCAAACTTGAAATAAATTTTCACCTGATGCATCATCGTTACGATCAATTATATTATGTTTATTTGAATGAAAATCCTAATATTTACAATAAATTACATCATACCTTAATTGCTCACATTGAATTACATTAAAGTTGGATAACGATCTACTAGAACTTGCATCTTGGTGACCACCCAAAATAAATTCCTTTTGCACATTTCAAGTGCCAAAATCAAAGCCATCACCAAAGAGCCCAACAATTTATATTAATGAAACATAGTGTATTGACAACAAGAAACCATGAATTAAAAGTTCATGTAACGAACACACTTAGTTACAATGAATTACTTCATGTTTATTTGAATTCAAATCATGATACGTATAGTAAATTACATCATATTGTACTTACTTACAGTGAACTACATCGAATAAACACATATAAAAATCAATAAAATAAAACATGTATCAATAACAATTATCTGTTAAAAAATTAAAATAAAGCAGAACTATAATTAAACAAACTAGAAACGAGTACGCGTGCAAATCAACCTGTTGTTTCTTCTTCATTTTAAACAACCCACAATCTAAATTGTTCTTATTATTTGGTTCATAATTAAAATTAAAACATACCTACTTTTTAATTTCCGATCTTCAATAAACAACCAGATCTGAAACTAAACCATCTTGAACTGGATAGAATAATTATCTGTTAAAAAATTAAAATAAAGCAGAACTAGAATTAAACAAACTAGAAACGAGTACGCGTGCAAATCAACCTGTTGTTTCTTCTTCATTTTAAAAAACCCACAATCTAAATTGTTCTTATTATTTGGTTCATAATTAAAATCAAAACATACCTACTTTTTAATTTCCGATCTTCAATAAACAACCAGATCTGAAACTAAACCATCTTGAACTGGATAGAATCAAATATGTAAAGCACATAAGACGAAATCCTAATGATTTAACACTAGATCTGGAACAAACAACCCAAATGTGCACTATCTCACCTCGTGACATACAATCGTACAGATGTGGAGGCATCAGATGCTTTCGAGAGGCAATAACAATGATGGGAAGGGGGCCTTGATACAGACAACACCAATCATGGTCGAACTTGGGGAAAGAAAACAAAGTGGGGTTGTGATGTAAGCTTGTTCTTCGTTGTCTTTTTTAAAGGTTGTGATGAAAGCTTGCAAGATATTAGGGCAAACCGATATCTGGTAGATCAATAGATCTGTTCATGGTTACCTTGTTCTTCGTCGTCTTTTATCAAGGTTGAGGAATGGAGGGGTTGAGGGTTGAGGAAGAAAGATGAAGAAGATGGAGGTGGATGGTGTAGTAAATTGATAGATAAAGACAAAAAGAAAAGGACAACTTTAAAGATTACTATTTTACCCTTGATTTAATTTTCACCACTCAAATGGAATATTCCATTTTGATGCTAAATGAAAGGTTAATATTTGGGTTAAAGAGTTCTTAAAAAAATAAAGGGTTTTCAAATGAACTCAATCCATATATATATATATATATATATATATATATATATATATATATATATATATATGTTAATAGATGTAAGTGTGATTTACATTACTGTAAACTTTTTACACTTATGAATTTACACATATACATAAAATAACATGTTTTTATATATGTGTAATGATGTTTTCCAACAAAAAATATAATGATTTTTATTGATCTTGAACAGTTACCACGTTTATCGCAATAATAGAGTATTAGTATTTGAACTCGCTCCTATATATGTATATATATGTATCTATTTATAGGGTCAGTATCATTACAGAACCACTTTTTAATTTCAAAACCAAAAGAACCATTGGTTTACATAAATGTAAATTACCAACCACTGGTTTACATATATGTAAGTTAAAGCTGGTGATATTTAGTTGTTTTACATAGTTTATTTTTCATGTTTGATATACACATATGTAAGACAACTTAAGTAACATCAGACTTAATTTACGTTTATATAAATCAATGGTTCTGTGGTTCTGAAAATAAAAAGCGGTCCTGTAATGATTCTAACCGTATATGTATATGTATATGTATATATGTCTATATGCATATGCATACGTATACGTATACGTATATGTGTGTAAACAGAAGCTAAACCGTATACTTGATACATCTTTTATTGAATCACAGATAAAATGTTTTCAAGATGTACCCTTTTGAGATATTTTGATTTGATGAGGCTACAAATGAGCACTAGATCTATGAAAACAAAAGTCAGGCATATTTTCTTCAAACTACTTAATTGCTCGAAATCAACAGTATCACACTTTAATACATACTACCTTATAAAAGTCATGGAAACAAGAGAACTCATTAGTACGGTGAATCAAACCTCAACACACAAACATTCGTCTCTGTATTCGATTAAGGTAGTGACAAAGCCATCAAACCAATTGCTTGCGTTGTCGTAGTCACATTTATCACGCACTGGCTCGTGAAACGATTCGACCACACATTCTCATACTATCTCTATCAATGGTTCTTTTGATTAAAAACCTTTATGAAAACTAGACCCACGTGGTGGGTAACCCCATACATACTATAATGGAACAAGGTGAGAAATTTAATGCACCATCATGGAACAAAACTCAAAAACTCTTCAAAAATAATGGAACATTTAAGATTTAAAAAATTGTCACATAATCACTATTTACCATAATGTAACATCTATAAGTCTGTATGATATGAAAATAAATATACATACCATCGTAAAATGATTGAAAATATTGGATAAATTTTTAAACAATTAAAAATGTACGTTGGTGGGTTTAACAGATGTGTGGGCTTCTACCTCTTAAATGGTAGTAAGTTATGGAAGGTGGACCCATGCTGCCAGTTTTAGATGCACACTATGGTCCCTATCATCAATCTTTAGTTTCGTTTTCTTAAACAAAAGCATACCTGTAAAGTAATTACATAGTCTCTTTGTGTGGGGGTCCTAATGATGTCGGTTTGTGATGCATTTCAACACATTTTTGCAATGTGAAAACCTATACCGAAGGGACCAAAGTTATCATCAACGGTCCAATATTCACCGGGCATATAATTGTTTAGAATTTGGGCGTGTAACATTTTATGTCATCTCGGGTAAGTTGGCAACTCATACGCTTAAGGAGACGAACAGTCTAGAGAACAACGTGTGGTAATAGACAATTGGACCAGTATCAGTTAGATTAAACTCCAAGGATAAGAAAGAAATAACAAGGAAGTTCATGGAAGTATATATAAAAGAGACATTGAGCACTACATCTACCGATCTATGTTTAGATTAATACAAAGACATCATGTTGATGCTAAGAAAACATAGGAAGGTTATTTAAATAACAAATCGTTGGTAAATGGCTCGAGGAATATACTACATAAAAAATATTGTTAAATGGAAACCGATGATTTGGAAAATAATTAAGGATCAATAGCCATGGGATTGTTTTCTATAAACATCTTCGCATACATCACGATATATTGGAAAACAAATTTTGGCATCAATGTGATGAATAGATCAAGAGGGAGATAAAAGGATGCTACAAATTAATATGCAAATGGTGTCTAGTTTGATGATTGAATTCAAGGTCTCTTCATAGTAATTAGGAAGAACCTACAAATATAAATTAAGATTTTTAGTTGTTAATTAGTTGATATATTTCTTATGCATTTACTAAGTATTATTTTACTTTGTTAATTCAATATATGATTTCAAATATTATTAGATAGACACGATGTTTAATTTTATATTAAGTAACCCGGCCTATGAGTGAACCATCATTAAGTCAATGAATTGTATCATAGCCACAAAGGTTCCATACCTTTCATTCTATATAAACTTCTTCTCTCTTCTAATTCTGTTCTCCACCACCATCTTTAAAAGTTCTCAAGTTCATTACTTTCTGTAAGATACTTTATTGTAACTCGATTGACTAACGATCTATATTATCATAATATCCATTAAACAAGTTAAAAGGTTCGGAGTGTATATTTTTTAAGTTTATTGTGATCTTTGATATTTTGAAACCTTTCTTAGCGACGAAGCCCCTAAGCAGTGGGGGTTCAAGGTGGACAACGCCCTTGGTAGGGTTCCGGGGTAGCGCCCTACGAGCGGAGTCCAAGGGGTGGCAGCTCTTGATGGGTTCCAAAGGGCATAGCCCTTAGCTGCGGTCGAGCTGCTAGGTTAGCTTGAAAATTTTTTATTTTGGTAAAAATTGTTGTATTAAAAATGCACTAAATTTGATTTATTTGAAATTTCATATGTGAAATTTGGGGTTAAAAAGTGTTATATTTAAATATTAAAACTGCCTCTGGTAGTTTCACCTCTTTCCTTCAAATGTCGATTTCAAAGCAATTTTGATCATTCACTGGTCCTCGAAACACGCATATGAGCACATACATTGTTATTGATTCTGAGTTGTATTCGATTGAGATATTCAGATGAACGTACCACCGAATAATTTTGATTGAAAAAATAATCTTCACGACCCTTAGATTATCCAAATTTGATTTCAATTTCTCTACATTTTCTTTCTCAAATATAGAAGTATACGGGTATATATGTGGCTCAACCTTCTAGCTTTATTGACTTGACCTCACCACATCACATGTGTTTATTTCAGAAGGCTGTATATGGCCTCAAATAGGCGCCTCAAGCTTGGTTTGGAAGTTGTCTTCAGACCTTATTACGTTTGATTGGGATGCAAACATGTGTTTTGTCTTAGTGCATGTTGATGACATTATTATTAATAGGATATCTAATGTCTTAGATATGGATGCGATTGGGCGTTTACATTCTTAGCATATACTCAAGAATTTGGGTACTATTTCTTATCTAGTGGGATCGTAGGCTACCTTTTGGATGATTCATTGTATCTTTCACAACAAAGGTATTTGCATGATTTATTATAGTGCACTTGTTTCTTTAATGCCGGCATTTATCTTTTTTGTTTCTTTTAGACGATGGTTATTTGGTCATATAAGTATTGCCTTGGAGATCCTCTGTCTTCTATAGTAGAATTTTAGTCCAAGATCCAAAGGGGTGGACTCAAATTACTATAACATATGTGAGAATTTTAGTTCTAATTTTGATTACCATGGTTCTTAATTCTACACTAGTTTTTTCCCATCGCTTCGAGATGGAAGTTTAATCATTTTCCTATGCGTTACGCTACATGACTTTGCTCATTATCGATGCATTTGGAGAGAGAGAGAAAGTTAGTGGTAGTATAGAGTAAGAGAAAGAGAGAGATGGAAGGATGGGTTATTGGATTTGTACTAAAAGTTTAGTAACTTGTTCACTAAAAATTTGTGTGGCAAAAGTAAAAACTTATTAACACGAAATGACCAAAATCAAAACCAAATATGCAGTCTTATAGTAAACAACTTGTAATTTATAGACAAATATATTCTCTGAAGATAGTTGTTAATTCAATTTTTGTAAGAATAGCTGAGTCTTTTTATGTGAATCCTAGTTGTTAATTCTATACATGATAGTTTTCTATAATCACATGATTTGCGAAAATATCTTTAGCTAGCATATTACCACTACCACACTATAACCGAACTAAGTAGATAAATAAGACAAGACTTATAAAATTCAGACTAAATTATAAATTTTGTTCTTTAAGTATGTTTAAAGTTATAGATCTTATTTTTAAACTTTGATAAACACACCGAACGTTTTTTATTTGAAAACTTATCACGTTTTATGTCTTTTCTTACAAACATAAGTTATTTTTTTTTTTTTGTTATTTTGTGTAAATAGTCCATTTTGTCTTACCCATTAAAGGACGAAATCTACAATTTTCACTAATCTTTTATTTTTTCTATTTTCATTTTATTTTATGTACTTTATCCTTTTTAATCACTTTATACTTTATATACTTATCTGAAATATTATTACTTAATTATTTTAATCTTTTTTTATAAAATATACTTTATTTATAGGTTTTTAATTTATTATATTTTGGTATGTGACTTTTCATATTTTACTTCGTTATAATTATTCTAAATTGGGCTACACGTACGTATAATTAAGCTTCAATTAATACATGGAATATTTAAGTGTTCTTTATGTAAAATGTTCAATAAGCTATAAAATCAAACCAAAGCAAAACCCTTAGTAATTGTTTGGTTCGGTTTTGTTTAAGTGGTTTGGTTCTGATTTACATAGACAAAAACTCATTATTTACAATTTAAATAAAACTCTAAATAAAAATGCATATATTTAAAGAAAATTTGAATAATTTGTTTATTTAAAAACTCTAGTAGTTGTTTAGAAAACTTTTAGTATATTTAATTTTAAAAATAAGTTACGAACTATCACACTATATCTATATTTAAAAACACACCATTCGATTGAATACGGAAAACTAAAAATTCATATCATAAACCAATATCTTACTTTCTCCAACCGGTTTCGAATATAAACCCTAAACCAAATAATTTGAAACGACTAAAAAATCTTGTACCAAAATAGTTAAGAAACGAGTTTTCTAATTTCTATTGTTTTTATTAGAAAGGTAAAGAACAAAGTAAACAAATGCTAATAAGTTTGTAAAAAAATAAAAATCTATAAATAAAAACTACATTATGTAAAAAAAATTAAAACTAAAATATTACTAATATTTATAATAACGAAAGTGGCTAAAAATAAATTAAAGTAAAGGAAATAAAATAAGAAAACAAGAAAGAAAATAAAAGATTAATAATAACACGTTTCGCTATTTTAAGGGTTAAGACAAAATGATCATTTAAAAAAATAAGTTTATAAAATAAGAGTGATTAGAAAAAAAATAAAAAAAGTAAAGTAAAATAAAATAAAAATAAAAATAAAAAATAAAAGATTAGTGAAAATTACATATTTCGTCATTTAAGGGGTAAAGGAAAATTGGTTGTTTACAAAAACTAACTGAAAAAGTTAACTTCTTGTAGTACAAAGTACAAAAAGCATAATAAGTTTTCAAATAAAAAACGCCCAATATATTTATCAAATTTTAAGAACAAGATTCATAACTTTAACTATACTTAAATGACAAAAATTATAATTTACTCTAAAACGTAACTACATAATACAAATCATAATTTTGCTTAAATTACTTGAAATAAAACTATTCGCACACGTGTATAATAATCAAATCCTTATATAATTGGAAATTTGATGTAACCTCATGTTGTAAAAGTTAATGTACATACATGATCAATTACTTATAATAGCTCAATTTCATCTGTAGATATATGTTGGACATGTAGTTATACATAGCGGTTTGATTTGAGAAACGACATATGACGAAAGTAAAGAGCGGAGCTTTGTTGGGGCCCGGGGTCGGGGGAGTGGGTCCTCCTCTGTTTTTTCGTCAAGTTGTGAAAATTTATATGTATTTCGGCCGAAACTTTTATATGTATTGAGTCCGACTCTTGATTTCGATCTCATGACTTTTGGCCCCCTAAAAAATTTTCTCAAGCTCCGCCATTGACGAAAGTCAAAGGGCACGTGCCATGTGTATGGTTAATGATATACATAATAGTTTGTAATGGTTTTCCTGTCGATCAACAAACGTACCCATTTTTTGCCAAAATGAATGAAATTTTCTTGTCAATTGTCAATTGGCAAACATCACAACCTTTAATGTTTATATAATAACAGATTCGGTCTTACAAGAAGACAAAATATATAACCTATTGTGATGAAATTTAAAATGGATTTAGTGATGACGTGTCTTCGTTAAATGGAGAAAAGGTTTAATTCGAGGACATGTCATCTCTATATATTTTCGACAATGATCTAACATATTGTTTCATTTGTCGTTGCCATACACGTTGTCTCTATATAAATATCTGTAGCAACGACATGCCCTTGCTACAAGTAATTTTTAAAAAATTATCAATTAAAGTCGTTTACATCTATAATGAAGACATGTCCTCACCATAACTAATACAAATGAATTCATTAATTAAACTTATTTATATCTATAATGCCAACTAGTCGTCGTTATAACTTAATTAAAATTATTTATTAATTAAATTTGTCATGTTGTTGCTATAGCTAAATTAAAAAAGAAATTATTAAATTAATTAAATCAGCCTATAGCAATGACACGTTATTACTATCGTGAGTCCGGTATTTGTTTTATTTATTATTAATTTTTTAAAATCTTCTAGTTTTTTTCTTCATACCTAATTAAATATACTAATTTTTGAATATCATACATATCTACTACAAATCAAATAGAACATTAAAAAAACATACATATCAAAATATTTAAAATCTTTGTAGAGTTGTTCAAAATATAATCACATACACTTTCAGGTAAAGCAAATAATCGCTTTGATCATGTTACCCTACAAGAAAAATACTTTTTTTTGCGACGAAACATTTTTGACCTATTGCGACGAAAAGTGGTCTCTAAAACCTATTGTGACGAAAGTTGTCGCAATTGTTTTGTTGCTATTTCCTCCTCGTATTAGGTCAATATTTTCGTCGCTATACCTTTCGTCCCAATAGATTTTCCCCGAGCGCCTATTTTTCCCTCCAACCCGCCAAGATGTATCAAGACAGAATTTTGTCGCCATAGATGGTGGAAAAACAAAAATTTTAAAAATACTTAGCCACTAAACTCGTTGCAATAGGTAACTATATAGCGACGGTTTCATTTCATCGCTAAAAATGGTCGCTAAAATTCAACTTTCTTGTAGTGTTATTGAAACTCTTGTCTCGTTTTTTCGAGTTATCTTTATAAGTCTTTTTGCTTTTTGGATCTCTTCATTCACTTCTTGTTGTTAGAGTTGTTAGAGTTGTTACACTTGTTGTTTCAAGTTGTTCTTTCATTTGTTCTTGCCACATTACTGTTGTGATGGGCAGGGATATATACTTGACGTATCAAAGTTTATACTTCTCACAACATGACCAACACTCGTGTATACGCACACCTTTCACCTAATGCACATTTCATAACATCAATCCCATCGATTGATGTTGAATTACCGAGCTCGCTTTCTATTCTCCTACACTCATTTTGAATCATTTCTCATATTAAACAATACAATAAGCATACATTAAATTTTATACTAAAGTTTGGCAACATAACATATATAAAAATGGATAACTGACATGTTCAAATATAAATGATAAACGCTAATAATAACTAAAATTCACTAAACCTACATCAATAGCAACAATACTAACAATATATAAATAAATATCAACTTTGAATCTAATAAAGTTGGACATTTTAAGTCTATTAAAACAGGTTCGGGTCATTTTGACCGATTTAAATTAAAAGTTGGATAATTTAGTCTATAAAAATGGGTTTCGGGTATTTTAACTCATTTAAACTAAAAGTTAGATATTTAAAATCTATTAAAGGGTTTCGAGTCATTTTGACTCAACTAAACTTATAGTTAGGCATTTTAAAAATATTAAATTGGGTTCAAATCATTTTGATCTTTTAGATAAAAATTTTAATAATTACGGTGCGGCTTATTTTGACTCATTTAAACTAAAATTAGACATTTTCAGTGTATAAAAGTGAGTTTGAAATATTTTGACTGATTTAAACATGTAGTGGTCATTATAGCGGTTCCTTTTGATCCTAAAAAACGTCCGAAAAGTTGAATATATTAAAAATGGGTTCACGTTAATTTAACTCATTCAAACTAAATGTTAGACATTTTGAATCCATTAAATTGACATCTTATCATTTTTACATATTTAAACAAAAAATGGATATTTTAAGCTTATTAAATTAGTGGAGTAGAGTTATTTTGACGTATTTAAACTAAAAGTTAGAATATTAAAAAGTCTATTAAAATGGATTCGAATTATTTTGATCCACTTAAGATAAAAGTTAAATATTCATATGTAAAACATGGGTTCAAATCATTTTGACCTAAGTAAGTAAAATTATAAGAAATTCAATATGAAGATCTATATATAATCGAAACAAATAACTTACAAGTCCTATTATCCCTAAGGATCCTTTTTGGAGTCCAATCGAGACATTCATTTCCACCATTTCCCTGTGTACTAAAGCAATATGTTATCATTGCTTTAACAAAAACCAATAACGTATAGTAAAGATATAATAAACATAAATAATGAATTTTAACAAATAAAATGAAAACATACATTCAATAAGAATAATCACTACAGTAAGGTGTAAGATGATAGTCTATAATACTATCCCATGCATCTTGAATATGGTTTTGGTTGATACATCTCTTATTTGTACTCTTTCAACGCATAGCAATTTTAATACACGCATACACATATACATACACCCACATACATGTATCCATAAACATACATATACATAGTTATGTACAATATAACATAGGGTAGTGATCAAATGAGAACTTACTTTTTTTTGTAAGAACTCTAGTAACAAATCTCAGCCACTAGTTTGACAAAATTGTAATTAGCAAAAATATATTTAAAAAAAGTATAAATTAAAAAATAACTTAAAAATAAAAAAATAAAACCACAAAAATATTTCTTTCATATTCCTCTTTCATAAAAAAAATAAAAAATTATAAAAATAAAAAAAATCTCGTTTTTTTACGAAATTCATTTTTACATATGTGTAGTAATGGTTTTACACATGTGTAAATCCGGTATTACACATGTGTATAACCCGATTTACACATGTGTAAATAACGGATGTATAATTTAAAAAAAGTATATTAATATGGTAGACGTTGGAAATATAAAAAAATACCGAAATTAATGGTGAAATTTTTTTAAAAAATAATGTCGTGAAAAAAGTTATGAACGTTTTAAAAAAAAGATGAAATTGGTATGTGACTTGCATGTGATTAAATGTGTGGTTGATATTGGTTTCTAAAGTTCTCGCAAAAAGGTGGTTCTCAAGATAATTCTACCCATACAACATAAACATACTAATATATACATAAACATACAAATACGAATACATAGTTATGAATAATACATACATAGACATATAGAATACACATATACACGTATATATACATAGTTATGTACAATACAAACATACATATACATACACATACCATACATGGTTATATACCCACATATAAATGTACATTCACGCATACACATACACTTACACATGCACATACATATACCCATACATATGTTGGGTTTGTCAAGACTTTGGGCTCGGGTCTATGTTTAGTTTTCTTGTTTACTAAGTTATTAAACTTAATTAGTCTCTATATATACCATGTCATGTATTTGCAAACTTTGTACTTAGCAAAAAAACCCTAGTTGCAGCCCGTGGACGTAGATCATACCGAGCAAATCACATTAAATCCTTGTGTCGTTTATTTTCTATTTTGCGTGATAATCGTTTGTGCGTTTGTGGTCGTGTGTTGGTTCCATTGCGCTATTTGAAACCTAACAAATGATATCAGAGCTTGGCTCGTAGTACACACTAGACGCATTGAAGAAATGATCGTGGGAGGTTGGTTTATCTTTTTTTAAATTCTCATTTGTAGTTGGTGCTTGATCAAAGTTTGAGATAAAGAAAATGGATCGCGGATAGCAAAAAAAAATATACCTAGGTGTCATAATCCTTTTTTCCAACCTTTTTATTCACAAAAGTCAACTTAAAGAAAATTGTTTTGTTTTATTTGTTTTGTGGCTAAGAAAAAAGCCACGTTGGTGATTGTTTCAATTACGGAGAAAACAATTATTATTTTTGTAAAACAATTATTATTTTTGTTTGTTGCTTTTATGATGAAAATGAAAGATAGTCGAGATCAGTGACTTATAAAGACTTGTTTATGGTTTTGATAAGTTATATAAAAAGAAGGTTAAGTATCGGGTTAAACCTTTTTAAAGCCGCCTATTAAGATTTGATGAATAACTTTTGAATTCGTCATGAAAAAATTAGGGTTTTATGTTTTCAAGTTTCTATTTATTGACTGATTATTATCAGTTGGTTGGGGAACTGTATTTTGTGAAACAAAAGTATTTTCGATTTAGATTTTTCTACAAAGGGTTTTTTGTGAGAGCAAATAATTCAATTGACGGTGTTTAGTTTAGTCTCGTGCCATTACTGTGTCTGTTCACTGTTTTCAATTTGCTTCTTGTTAGATGGCTGAAGACGGGAAGGT
>CM046035.1:72749087-72911660 GCA_025215565.1 Flaveria ramosissima
TTTGTATGTTTGTTGCCTTCCCGTCACGTCTAACCCAGACAGTGACAAATGTTAGGTCAATAACGCACCCGTTTGACCTCCAATCAAGCTAGCGCGACTAGCCCGGGCGGGTTTGTCAAACCCAGTAGTACTACTCAGAATTACCTCGCTACACATTACTAACGGTTCGAGAATGTAAGGACTTTTCAAGAATGTTTGCACTAACGTAACAGGCGATATCAATAATACTAAAACCATTTTGTAAATACGTTTGCATGTTTTCTCCCCCAAAAAGGAAAGAAAGTAAAATAGGGGCCGTGAAGACTCATCTTAATGTAATCACGCACTTTACGAAGCAAAAGGCCTTACTAGAGCACGACCACAAAACACAAGTCTAGATACCTATCAATGAATAATTATGGCATAAATAATCATTAACTTCCATCATTCGGTTCTCGTTTGATCCAAGATTGGCTCTGGTCTTCGCATGTTACACTCTCTATTTCATACCCATGGTTCACATGTACATACCCAATGACCACACATGCATGCACCTTCTTAATTTACGCATCATATATCTCTGATTTCAATGCATACACACAATATATATATACATTGATCACAAAACACACGTAATATATATGTTAATTAAGATGCACACAGAATATATGCATTAATTTATAATCATGATTCACAAAACTCTTGACCAAACAAATTAATTACTAGTTTGTGAAACTTAAACGAGAGACACCATGCGCGAAACCAAGCCACCGGTTCGTTAAACGGTTTCTAGTCACCCATGATACCGGGATCAACCGAACCCGCATAATTAATTATGAAAACTAGTAGCAATGTTAAACGATCTTACCTCGTTTGTCGACTATATAATTTCGAAACAATGCTCGACGGTGAGGCTACGGTGATGTCGATAGCGTACGGCGGTCGTCGGTGCGATGTTGGGTTCGTCGGAACCGGCAGTGGGGTGGAGAAATGCTGTCGTGTGCGTTCGAGATTCAGAGCGCGGGGAGAAGTGGAAGACGGCTGAATGGTTGAATGGTGTTGTGAGGTGGGGTTTGTGAGATCGTGGGTTTAAGCAAAAGGGGCCAAGAGGGTTAATTGGGGAGTTGGTTAGGGATGATAGAGTTGAATAATTTAAGTGTTAATCAAATACGTTAAAGTTTTGTTTTTTTTCATTATTTAAATGTTGATCTAAATGAGTTGAGTTTAAGGTTGCTAATTGAATAATAATACAAATATTATTATTTTAATTCACTAAAAAAAATTCACTAAACACATAACATGTAGTGGTGCACGGATTATTAATAAAAAAATTTAGATTGGTAGTAACCTAAAAACACGGGTTGTCACATCATCCCCTTGTTGAAAGAATTTTCGTCCCGAAATTAGAACATCAGGTTAACACAGAATGTTAGGTTTAACAGCAACAATAGAAGGGGTGTTCGGAACTTGTTTAAGACAGAGTTACTATAGTCTCTGAAACAAACCCAAAACAAAGAAATGTAAGGTTACGCGAGAGTTGTGACATCATCCCCTTGTTGAAGGAAATTTCGTCTCGAAATTTAAGGAAAGGATATCTTAAAAAAAATGATACCTTAGGAAGTAGATGTCTGATCTTTGAACAGTTGTGGGTACTTCTTCTTCATTTGGTTCTCGTGTTCCCAGGTAAACTCTGGCCCACGCTTTGAGTTCCAACGGACTTTAACTATAGGAATACGACTATGTTTGAGTGTTTTAATCTCTCGGTCCATAACTTCCACCGGTTCTTCAATGAAACGTAGTTGTTCATCCACATGTATCTACTCTAACGGAACGACGAGAGTCTCGTCTGCAAGGCATTTCCTCAGGTTTAAAACATGGAACACATCGTGTACTCCACTGAGTTCTTCGGGTAGGTTCAGCTGATAGGCAACGGGGCCAACCCGTTTGACAATCTCAAACGGTCCCACGTATCTAGGGCTTAGTTTTCCACGTTTCCCGAAACGAATCACACCCTTCCAAGGTGACACTTTCAAAAGTACCTTGTCACCAATTTGAAATTCCAACGGTCGGCGACGTTTGTCAGCATAACTCTTCTGTCGGTCACGTGCTGCTGCCATGCGGTTACGGATTTGTACGATCTTCTCAGTTGTCTCCTGCACAAGTTCAGGACCGGTAAGTTGACTTTCTCCAACTTCCGCCCAACAAATAGGTGATCGGCACTTACGCCCATACAGTGCCTCGAATGGAGCAGCTTTGATCGACGTGTGATAACTGTTATTGTAAGAAAACTCAACCAACGGTAAGTGAGTTTCCCAACTGCTGCCGAAATCAATCTCGCAAGCGCGTAACATGTCTTTCAAAGTCTGGATCGTACGCTCACTCTGGCCATTCGTTTGGGGATGATATGCAGTACTCATGTCTAGCCGTGTACCCAATGCTCATTGTAATGATTGCCAAAAATGTGAAGTAAATCGAGCGTCACGATCGGAGATGATAGAAATTGGCACACCGTGCTGAGAGACTATTTCTCTGAGGTAAATACGTGTTAACTTCTCCATTCTATCAGTCTCTCTGATTGGTAAGAAGTGTGCGGATTTCATCAATCGATCTATAATTACCCAAATGGTATCGCATCCGCTGGGTGTTCGTGGCAGTTTCATGATGAAGTCCATAGATATCTGCTCCCATTCCATACTGGAATTTCTGGTTGTTGAAGTAGACCAGACGGTCGTTGATACTCCACCTTAACCTTAGAACAGGTTAAGCATCTGCTTACGTAAGTGGCAATGTCAGCTTTCATGTTTGGCCACCAGTAAAGGACTTTTAGGTCGTGATACATCTTGTCTGAACCCGGATGAATAGAATACCGTGACTTGTGAGCTTCGTCCATTACCAACTCTCGTAGGTTTCCATACAAAGGAACCTCGGTCCATAAACTAGCGGATTCCGTCCGATTTGGTTTCCAGTTGTTTCTCCATGCCTCTTAGTGATTCAGCTTTCAGGTTCTCGTCTTTCAAAGCTTCAAGTTGTGCATTACGTATTTAGTCGGGTAATCCAGTATGAATGGTGAGTTGCAATGCTCGAACTCGCTTTGGCTTAGGTGTTTCCTTTCGGCTTAAGGCGCCAGCTACTATATTAGCCTTACCCGGATGATACTTGATCGCACAGTCATAGTCATTCAACAACTCGACCCAACGACGTTGTCTCATATTCAACTCCTTCTGCTCAAAAATATGTTGAAGACTCTTGTGATCGGTATAAATGGTGCGCTTGGTACCGTACAAGTAATGTCTCCATATCTTGAGAGCAAACACAACGGCTCCCAACTCTAAGTCGTGTGTCGTGTAGTTCTTCTCGTGAACCTTTAGCTGTCGGGAAGCGTATGCGATCACCTTCTCGCGTTGCATTAGCACACAACCGAGACCTTGAATAGAAGCATCGCAATACACCACAAAATCTTCGGTTCCCTCGGGTAAAGACAATATCGGTGCCGTGCAGAGTTTCTGTTTTAAGAAATGGAATGCTGATTCCTGCTTGTTACCCCCAACTATACGCAGTGCCTTTTTGTGTTAACGTTGTAAGTGGTTGGACGATCTTCGAAAACCCTTCGATAAATCGTCGGTAATATCCAGCCAATCCAAGAAATTGTCGTACCTCCGTCGGAGTCTTTGGCGTAGCCCAGTTCTTGATAGCTTCTATCTTTGCTGGATCAACATGTATACCCTTCTCATTGACTACATGACCCAAAAATTGGACTTCCCGAATCCAGAAGTCACACTTCGAAAATTTGGCATATAGCTGTTCTTGTTTAAGTAATTCCAAGATCAGCCGAAGGTGTTCCTCGTGCTCCTCCTTGTTCCTTGAATAAATCAGAATGTCATCGATAAAAACGATGACAAACTTGTCCAGGTAGGGTTTGCACACTCGGTTCATGAGATCCATGAAAACCGCTGGTGCATTAGTCAGACCAAATGGCATTACCAGAAACTCATAGTGACCGTATCGAGTTCTGAATGCCGTCTTTGATATGTCCTCCTCTCGGACTCTCAGTTGATGATACCCTGATCTCAAATCTATCTTCGAATAGAAGCTCGACCCTTGAAGTTGGTCAAACAGATCGTCAATGCGAGGTAGAGGATAACGATTCTTGACCGTCACTTTGTTCAGTTCACGATAGTCAATACACATGCGAAAAGTCCCATCCTTTTTCTTGACAAACAGGACTGGGGCTCCCCATGGTGATGAGCTAGGTCTGATAAATCCCTTATCCAGGAGTTCTTGCAGTTGAGTAGACAGTTCTTGTAATTCCTTCGGAGCTAATCTGTATGGTGCTCTAGCTATCGGTGCGGCTCCAGGCGCCAAATCAATCTGGAACTCAACTTGACAATGCGGTGGAAGACCAGGTAAGTCTTCAGGGAATACTTCAGGAAAGTCACGAACGATAGGGATATCTTCGATCTTCTTTTCTTCAGTGATCTTTTCGGTGATCATCGCTAAGATGGCGGTATGGCCTTTGCGTAGGCACTTCTGGGCTTTCATGTACGAAATGATGCCAGAAACGACACCACTTTTCTCACCCTGTACGGATAAGACTTCACCACTAGGAAGTGGTACACGAACAATCTTCTCGCGACAAAATATCTCAGCTTGGTTCTTAGACAACCAGTCCATGCCAACGACTACGTCAAAACTACCAAGTGTAACAGGCATAAGGTCTATCTCAAATTTGTGTCCTGATAGCTCTAATTTACATCCTTTAAGAATATGAGTTGCCTCGATCATTTTACCGTCAGCTAGTTCTACCGTATAACTAGGGTCCATTTCAGTCAAGGTTACATCTAAAAGCTTGCTAAACTTAGTAGATATAAAACTCTTATCAGCACCGGTATCAAATAACACAGTAGCAAAACAGTCATTCAGAGGAAACGTACCGGTAACCACGTTTTGATCGTTTCTCGCCTCGCCAGAACCAATCACGAAAGCTCGACCTCTGGCTCCATTTCCATTGTTGTTATTTCCAGTATTACCCCTGTTCCCATTCTTCAGTTGTGGACAATCCTTCCTATAGTGACCCTCTTTACCACACTCAAAACAGCCTCTAGTCACTTCACCCTGTCGTTGTTGATAAGGTTGTTGCCTGGTCATCAGTTCACCCCTACAGTCTTTAGCAGCATGGCCCATTCTTCCACACCTTTGACAACGAAAACGATCACACTGGCCATGATGATGAAAGTTACATTTGTTGCACTTTGGATACTTGCCCACATAGTTACTTGATCCCTGACCATTGTTGTTGTTGTTCTGATTATTGTTGGTGAAGCTTCTGGAAGAGTCAAACTTTCTGACTTGTTGTTGCTGGGGGTTGTTCGAGGTCGAAGACTTGCTGGTGGTACTATCCCATTTTCGTTTGTAGTCAGATGAACCAGATGTAGTGCTACGTTTAGGCAGAGTGCCCTGCGCCACTGCCTAATCGGTGAGTCTGGGTCTACCATCTGAGGACATAAAGCAGCCAACTCGTGCGAACGAGTCGTATATTCCTCAATGTTGGAGCCAACCATTTTAAGATTCCAAAACTCTCCCTCCAGCTTTTGGACCTTATTTCTGGGGCAATACTCATCTTTTATTAAGGTCTTGAAGTCATCCCATGGTAGATTATTAACAGCCTCAAGTCCTAACGTCTGGACTTGTGAGTTCCACAAAGTTAATGCTGGTCCTTCTAATGTGCCAGAGGCATATTTGACACGATTTCCAACAGGACAGTTGCACATGGCGAAAACCGACTCAAGTTTCTCCAACCAGCGAAGTAGTATAACAGCACCCTCAGAACCACTGAATGAATGAGGCTTACAGTCCATAAACATCTTGAATGTACAGACTGCTTGACCTTCTTGATTCTGGTTCTGATTGTTCTGGTTCTGATTACGGGTCTGTTCATATGCCGCAAGCGCGTCAGCAACACGCTCATTGATGATAGCGTCCAACTCAGCCTGGGTCATGTTAATGTTACCTCTTCCTCTCGGACGTCCAGCTCTTCTTCCAGACATGATTCAGTGGATTCAAGGCTTTTCCTTTGGAGCTCTAAGCATTTACGCATCCGAGTCTGATTCTCTGATAGATTTCGAATCTATTTGGTTGTCTCAAGCATATGTCGTGTCCAACGTTTCATCGCAGTTACATGGTGATGAATGATTATTCACGCGGGTAGGAAAGGTAGGGTACGATAGGAGTAGAAGCAAGTGTGGAAAGTGGTAGGAGGGTAGGGTACATTCTCCCACTTAATTGTCATTGTTAGGTGAGTCGTGCGCATTTTAGAGCTCCTCGTGCCCCGAGGTTGCGATGTTAGGTTCGAGTCGACGTCTCTTTGACTCCGGGGGTGAAGAAACAGGTGTAGATGTTTGAAGGCAAGCAAGCGAAATCCTTCGCCTCTCTATTAGCCGAGGATGATACAGGTGACATGGATGGTACATGTGATGATAATATGGATTTTCTGTAACGTAATGCGGGTATACCATGCAATGTGCGTACAAAGTTTGTAACCAAGTAAGAGTGTCTGTGCAATGCTAGTGTTGTGTCTAAGGCTATAGTCTAGATGCAAATGCAATCCTAGTTCTCTATAACCAGTGGCTCTGATACCATTCTGTAACACCCGGCCCCTCACACCAACAATATTGTCCGCTTTGCCCACGAGGAGCTCACGGATTTGCTTTTGGTTGCCCAGGTGAAAACTTCCCAGGGAGGTCACCCATCCCTGGATTGCTCTCACCTGAGCACGCTTAACTGTGGAGTTCTCCTCTCATCCACAGTCAATATGCCCAAAACACGTTGTTAATGTTAGAAACCAGACATTCCTTATGAACCAGGAATCTCTCCTGTCCACGGCCGATGTGGGATATGTGTAGGGTGTCACAAGCACCCCCTGTTTGGACTCATCGTCCTCGATGAGCCCGAGAGTCACCATCCTTGGTGAGGTATGTCCCACATCCCGAACGGCACAGGAGTGGCTCTGATACCAATCTGTCACACCCTCAAATTCCACTTGCGGGGTTTTACCGCGAGGCGTGTGACAAACCAGGATCTCAGACACGGTCATATCAAACGACACTAAATGAATTTAAAAATAAACGTTTGACTTAAATCAGAGTAGCATAAAGAAATAAACATCAGTGCGGAAGCATAAAACTGAAATGAATAATAGTGCGGAAGCGAATAACGAAATGTAAACAATACTGAAAGTTATAAGTGCTAAGTCAAACAAAATGTTCAATGCAAGTAAATATGTTTGATGATGCATGTCCTGAGTGCGTTCCTTAATCGTGCATCATAAGCTTAAGCGTTCCTGTTACCTGAGAAAACATACTAAAGTGTGTCAACATAAAGTTGGTGAGTTCACAGGTTTAGTAACAGATAAAAATGTTTGTAACTGTTCGAATGGTAAAGTAATTAAAGCATATCGATAGGTAGCTAGCCTATAAACAAGTTAGTTAGCGTTTCAAACCGAAGCTGACTGTTTGTATGTTTGTTGCCTTCCCGTCACGTCTAACCCAGACAGTGACAAATGTTAGGTCAATAACGCACCCGTTTGACCTCCAATCAAGCTAGCGCGACTAGCCCGGGCGGGGTTTGTCAAACCCAGTAGTACTACTCAGAATTACCTCGCTACACATTACTAACGGTTCGAGAATGTAAGGACTTTTCAAGAATGTTTGCACTAACGTAACAGGCGATATCAATAATACTAAAACCATTTTGTAAATACGTTTGCATGTTTTCTCCCCCAAAAAGGAAAGAAAGTAAAATAGGGGCCGTGAAGACTCACCTTAATGTAATCACGCACGTTACGAAGCAAAAGGCCTTACTAGAGCACGACCACAAAACACAAGTCTAGATACCTATCAATGAATAATTATGGCATAAATAATCATTAACTTCCATCATTCGGTTCTCGTTTGATCCAAGATTGGCTCTGGTCTTCGCATGTTACACTCTCTATTTCATACCCATGGTTCACATGTACATACCCAATGACCACACATGCATGCACCTTCTTAATTTACGCATCATATATCTCTGATTTCAATGCATACACACAATATATATACATTGATCACAAACACACGTAATATATATGTTAATTAAGATGCACACAGAATATATGCATTAATTTATAATCATGATTCACAAAACTCTTGACCCAACAAATTAATTACTAGTTTGTGAAACTTAAACGAGAGACACCATGCGCGAAACCAAGCCACCGGTTCGTTAAACGGTTTCTAGTCACCCATGATACCGGGATCAACCGAACCCGCATAATTAATTATGAAAACTAGTAGCAATGTTAAACGATCTTACCGGCGGTCGTCGGTGCGATGTTGGGTTCGTCGGAACCGGCAGTGGGGTGGAGAAATGCTGTCGTGTGCGTTCAAGATTCAGAGCGCGGGGAGAAGTGGAAGACGGCTGAATGGTTGAATGGTGTTGTGAGGTGGGGTTTGTGAGATCGTGGGTTTAAGCAAAAGGGGCCAAGAGGGTTAATAGGGGAGTTGGTTAGGGATGATAGAGTTGAATAATTTAAGTGTTAATCAAATACGTTAAAGTTTTGTTTTTTTTTCATTATTTTAATGTTGATCTAAATGAGTTGAGTTTAAGGTTGCTAATTGAATAATAATACAAATATTATTATTTTAATTCACTAAAAAAAATTCACTAAACACATAACATGTAGTGGTGCACGGATTATTAATAAAAAAATTTAGATTGGTAGTAACCTAAAAACACGGGTTGTCACAAATACTGTATACAGGCCGACCCAGACACCTAGGGTACGCTGCAAAGGTCCGCCAATCTCAATTGACTGGCCCCGTGTGCATAATAGGGTAGCTAACCCGCATCACAGTTGAGCTAACGACAACATGGTCGTGCACCTCCTATAAGCTTGCAAGACTTGTTAACATTTTATTTAAGTTCCACTTCTCTTCTTCATTGCTCTTTCGCTTTATTATTATTAATAATACTTTACGTTACGATAATAAACACACCACGTAAAGTCATATACTAATAGTAATAATAATATTAATAATACGAAACCATCATAAAACAATCATAATCATGCATGAAACTAAGCATTTATAAGCCCTAGTCAAACCTTGGTCAAAACCCTAATAGCACAAACTCCCAAAATTCCGTAATAAATTCTAAGGGTTTAGGCGCATCAATACCATTTGGGCGCATGAGCCCTGTTTGGGCGTTTCATCACTATGCAGGCGCATCAGCCAACACTTAACCGCTTTAACACTTAGGCGCATGAACCATTCAGGCGCATGAACTATTCGGGCGTATGGTCCATTCAGACGCATGGACACTTAGGCGCATAGGCATTCGGACGCATGAAACTTAGGCGCATGGGCCATTCGGACGCATGGACACTATTGGGGCGCATGGCCCTACACTTAGTCGTCCGAATAATATTCTAGGTGCATGAGGGTATGTTTGGGCGCATGAGTTACACTTTAAACATTTCTAAGGCATTTCCAGGCATGTCACACCCCCGCTAAAAGCGGAAACACGGGGATGTAACGAGACCGGGATCGTCATAACACATGGTAATCGATAGAGAGCAATATAATAAATGATGACATGCGTGTCATGACGACACCCGACAACAAGGGGACTTGTGTCGTGTTTAGTCAATGTCCACAACACATAGCCAAAAGCAACATGATGATGATAACATATATACACATAAGATGAAAATGTAAATGTTAATTCCCACAACCCGGGAACAAGTTCAAATGTTGATAATTGTTTACATGCGATATCATTGTTCAAAATATTGTTTAACAAAACATGAGCTAAGTCCCAAAAATGCATCCTAGGGTCTCCACTAAGCAGCACACCTAGATTCCTGGACTTGCATGATCACCTGAAAAGATATGCTTAAAACGGTCAACATAATTGTTGGTGAGTTCGCAGGTTTATGTAATAAAAATGTAAGCGATGCTGTATAGATAGCGTGTCGGAATGCCGTGAATACAGTTATTACACAAGTAAATATCACATGACATGAGCTTTGCAACCAAACCTAGCGACGTACACAAAGAAATTGTCGGCATATATTCACCCAAGGGCCCGTTCCTGGCCACTGATGGTACCAACTAGTATACCATCGAACGAGGGTGGGGGTGTCAACCCAGTAGTACTACCAATACCTAACCGTCGGTTCCCACACTGGAATTAAATAGTTGCAAAGATAGAACCACACAGCAGACCCAAGCATGTATCAAATAGTACTTGCAACACAGTATCACGTTGATTCCTTGTATGTAAAATGTATGTAAGTTGTACAGCATAAAAATTGTGTAAGCATACTTTTCCCCCAATTCGTAAATGATTGAAATATTGTATAAGCGTAAAAAGGGGCCACGAAACTCACTTGTTAAGTGGTAAGTATGTATGAGCGATGTATCCCAAATGTTGAATGCAAATAAACAGTCAAACACCTATTGACAGTTATTGTATAGCATTAATGATATGATATATGTATAAGCGCGCAATAATGATGGGTCGGTTCGGGTCGTATCGGATGGGTCACGCACAACACACACAGACTGACACACGTACTAGACTTATGTAGATCCAAGTACAAGACATTGTTGCCACTAATGATGATGTTTAGGTAAAAGTATCGTTGTTAATCGAAAGAATATTGAATAAGTGTCCATAGTTATAAGTCATTTAGTCGTTCGTGAAGCGTTAGTTTAATTTGCTCAAAATAGTTTCTGTACCCTTTCTCGCGTTGACTTTAATTTTCGTGGCCAAACAATGGCATTATTGTGTTAGTGTTACCTCGACACCACACGACATACTCACGCCACGCACAAGGGGTCAAACACAACAATTTCAGTCGCATACAAGGCCAGACGCACGACTCAACCTCCATTCGTGCGAATCAACCCTCAATCGTGCGAATCAGCTTCATTCGTACGATTGAGCCTTCATTCGTGTGATTGGCCTTCAGTCGTACCACACAACACCCAACCGCACGACTCAACTTCCATGCGCACGAATCAACCTTCAGTCGTGCGAATTAGCTACTTTCGTACGACTGAACCTTCATTCGTGCGATTGGACTCCAGTCGTGCGATTACATTCATTCGCACACATTCAGTCGGTTACCTGACTCAATCGCACACAATCACTCAATCGCATGACTCATTCGCATACACTCGTTCGCACGCATGACTCAATCGCACACAGATACTCAGTCGCATGACTCATTCGCATACACTCGTTCGCACGCATGACTCAATCGCACACAGATACTCAGTCGCACAACTCAGTCGCACGACATGCCTAGTCGCACAACTCAGTCGCGCGATTGACTCAGACGCATGATCCAGTCGCACGACCCACTCAGTCGCACGGCTCAATCGCATGGATGACCCAGTCGCCTGATCTGCAGAATCGCGACTGTGGTCGGGAGGAGCAGCCCCGAGCCGCTCTAAACACGGGTTTTACACCACAAGGACCTCCAGAAACACTCAACAAACATACACAAGCATAAAACACAAGCAAAGAGACCTCACACGCACCCATACGACCTTGTGTGTTCGGGTTGAACCCGAACACCCGAAACCCTAGTTTGGACAGTCGTGAAAAGGCTAAGAAATGGACAACCAAAGACAACTACCTGCTAAGGAGGGGTAGTCTAAGCTGTAGATGATGTCAAGACGAAGAAAACGAGACCTCTCGGGTCGGATTTGGTGCTAAGATGGTGATTTAGTGTGTGAAGAGGAGATGAAGATGAAGAAGATGGTGATAATGAAGATTAGGGCTGGAATATGGGTATTTATACCCAGCCCAAGTTTCCAAAATTACAAGTTTAGTCCCTGCACTTAACCCCCGAGTTTTCCCAATTTTGTTGGTTGAAAAACGACTTCGTTAGGTGTTTTATATTAATTGTAAAAGTATATTTAATGTTATTATGACTTAAGAAATGGTTATATTAAAACATTTATTATATTTATAAAATGATATATTTAGCGTTTTCAAAAGTGAAAGTTTTAAAGGTCTTTTTAAGGTTCATACACGGTTTTTAACGAATGCACACACAACGATAACATTGCACACATGATATCCACATAAAGAGTCAAATAATGATGAGAATGACCAAATATAGAAAAGATGACGGACAAACACGTCAATTGACGGACCTTAAGGTGACGGATGTCACAGTATCCCCCAGTTGAGAGAATTTCGTCCCGAAATTCAGCTGGAGTTAGGTCCAAGAGTGTCATCCTCGAAAAGATGTGGATATTTGAGTTTCATCTGATCTTCACGTTCCCATGTAAACTCTGGCCCTCGTTTTGAATTCCACCTTACGCGAACAATAGGTATCCTACTGCGCTTCAGTTGCTTGACCTTTCGATCCATGATCTCAATGGGTTCTTCAACAAAATGAAGCTTGTCATCAATCTTGATTTCCTCGATTGGCACGTGAAGGGATTCGTCGGCAAACATTTCTTGAGGTTTGACACGTGAAAAGTATCATGCACACCGCTAAGCTCTTGTGGCAACCTTAACCGGTAAGCCACTGGACCGATCCTTTCAGTGATCTCAAATGGTCCAACGTATCTTGGGGCTAACTTCCCTTTCTTTCCGAATCGAACGACTCCTTTCCAAGGGGAAACTTTGAGTAACACACGATCCCCAACATTGAATTCTAGAGGCTTCCGACGATTGTCGGCATAGCTCTTTTGACGATCTCGCGCGGCTTTAAGTCGATCTTTGATTTGGAAAATCTTGTCTGTTGTTTCTTGGATGATCTCTGGGCCTGTCAGTTGACTTTCACCAATTTCGGCCCAACAAACGGGAGATCTGCATTTCCTTCCATACAACGCTTCAAATGGAGCACATCCAATGCTTGTATGGTAGCTGTTGTTGTAGGAGAACTCAATCAACGGCAGATGAGCATCCCAACTACCACCAAAATCGATTACACACGCTCTCAACATGTCTTCTAGCGTCTGTATAGTGCGTTCACTTTGGCCATCTGTTTGAGGGTGATAGGCTGTACTCATGTCTAACCGAGTACCCATCGCTTTCTGTAGCGTCTGCCAAAAACGTGAAGTGAATCTGCTATCACGGTCGGATATGATTGACACCGGCACCCGTGCCGTGTCACGACCTCTTTGATGTACAATCTCGCCAACTTATCCATCTTGTAATCTTCTCGGATAGGCAAGAAATGTGCTGATTTCGTCATTCGATCAATAATGACCCATATCGAGTCATGACCGCTGTTTGTTCTAGGGAGTTTGGTAATGAAATCCATAGCTATGTTCTCCCATTTCCACTCGGGAATTTCAGGTTGCTGTAATAATCCCGATGGCTTCTGATGTTCAGCTTTGACTTTCGAACACGTCAAGCATCGACTGACGTATAAGGCAATGTCTTTCTTCATGCCTGGCCACCAGTATAGATCCTTAAGATCATGATACATCTTGTCTGCACCAGGATGAATAGAATATCGCGTCTTGTGGGCTTCATCCATGACTAAGGTACGAACACCTCCCCATTTGGGTACCCATATGCGATCCATGAAGTACTGAATACCGTCATCCTTGCGAATCATCTGTTTATCTAACCCCCGGAACTCTTCTCCCGCAAGGTTTTCTTCTTTCAATGCCTCACCTTGTGCAATTTGAATCTGAGCTTTCAAGTTGGTTTGGATGGTCAATCCCAACGCTCGTGCACGTAGTGGTTTCACACGTTCTTTACGGCTTAAGGCATCAGCCACCACGTTAGCTTTCCCCGGATGATACCGGATTTCACAATCGTAGTCGCTAAGAAGCTCTACCCAACGTCGTTGGCGCATGTTGAGTTCCTTCTGATCCAGAATATGTTGAAGGCTCTTATGATCGTGAAGATGATGCATTTGGTTCCATACAGTAATGCCTCCAAATTTTGAGTGCAAATACTACAGCGCCCAACTCAAGATCATGAGTGGTGTAGTTCTTTTCGTGCACTTTAAGTTGTCGCGAAGCGTAGGCAATCACCTTGTCCTTCTGCATCAATACACATCCCAATCCTTGATGTGACGCATCGCAGTAAACCACAAAATCATCTGTTCCGTCTGGGAGAGACAGTATCGGCGCGTTGCACAACTTCTCTTTCAACGTTTGGAACGCTTGCTCTTGTGCAAATCCCCAGTCAAACTTCTTGTCTTTCTGAGTAAGCAGGGTCAACGGTTGCGCGATCTTTGAGAAATTCGCGATGAAGCGACGATAATAACCGGCCAATCCTAAGAATTGCCGTATCTCTGATGGTGTCTGGGGCGTATCCCACTTCTTCACCGCTTCGATCTTGCCGGGATCTACGTGAATCCCGTCCTCATTAACCACATGACCCAAAACTTCACTTCCGCAACCAAAACTCGCACTTTGAGAACTTGGCGAAAAGTTTCTCTTCGCGTAGCAGCTCCAAATAGCCCGAAGATGTTCTACATGATCCTCTTTTGATCGGGAATAGATAAGTATATCGTCTATGAACACGATCACGAACTTATCCAAGTAAGGTTTGCACACCCGATTCATTAGATCCATGAACACAGCTGGTGCGTTAGTCAACCCGAACGGCATGACCAAGAACTCATAGTGCCCATAACGAGTTCCTGAACGCAGTCTTCGGTATGTCGTCCTCGAAAACCCTTAGCTGATGATAACCAGAACGAAGATCGATCTTTGAAAAATACGAAGCTCCTTGCAGCTGATCAAATAAATCGTCGATCCTGGGGAGAGGATATCGGTTCTTCACCGTTAACTTGTTCAGTTCACGGTAATCGATGCACATACGGAACGATCCATCCTTCTTCTTGACAAATAGTACCGGTGCTCCCCACGGTGAATGACTGGTCGAATAAAACCCTTCTCCAGTAGTTCCTGTAACTGACTAGACAACTCTTGCATCTCGGATGGCGCTAGTCGATATGGCGTTTTCGCTACCGGTGTAGCTCCAGGAACCAACTCAATACGGAATTCCACCTGTCGTGGAGGAGGTAAACCAGACAAGTCATCTGGAAATACTTCTGGGTAATCCCGTACCACTGGAATATCCACCAGTTTCCTTCCTCGTCTTTCTTTCAACTACATGAGCCAGAAAAGCGTAGCACTGCTTTCGTAAACTCTGGCGTGCTTTCATGCAGGAAATCAACTTTAAGCTCTTACCCGGTCGTTCTCCCTGAACCTTGAGTACTTCCCCGTTTGGCATAGGGATACGTACTACTTTGTCTCGGCAAACAATCTCTGCTCCATTCTGCGACAACCAATCCATACCCACAATCACATCGAAGCTTCCTAACTCAAGGGTATCAAATCTATGTCGAATGTATGATCCTCCAACGTCAACGAACACTTCCTAATAATCTCATCGGCCTGAGCAACCCTACCATTGGCCATTTCTACAGAGTAGCTAGTTTCTAGCCTACTAGGACTCAAATCAAGTAATTGCACAAACTCAGAAGATATGAAACTATTGTCTGCTCCAGTATCAAATAATATAGATGCGAAGTGATGATTGAGTAAGTGCGTACCCGTGACAACATTCGGGTCCTGACGAGCATCATTAGCTCCAATGACGAATGCACGTCCCCGAGCTGCGTTTCCCTGAGTAGCCGGGCCTTGATTCCCAGCGATAGCCAACACCTGCTGTGGTTGTTCCCCTGTTGACCCGGTGCCCGATTCAGCCTGGGGCACATATTCCTGTAGTGATCGGGGCTCCCACACTCAAAGCAAGCCCTTGCATTCCCGGCGGGGTTAACCGCGTTGACGGGTGCTACAAGATTCGGTGCAGTTCTGCAATCTCTTGCCAAATGACCCGGGCGCTTACAGTTAGCGCACCCGGCACTGCGTCCCTGGGGGATGATGATAATTGCACCTTTCACATTTGGGTGCGGCCCCACATACTCTCTTCTGGCCTGAGACACGGCCACAAAATTCCTGGTCGGCTTAGACCTCTTCTCAAACCTTCCGGCACTCGACCGGCTCGATTCCCCAACATCTTCCTCTTCTCGGCCCTCGGCCCAAAACCCTGTTCTAACCATCTCATCAGTCAGAGCGCCAGCTTTCAGAATTGCGCTCTGAATAGTAGGAGGAGCGGCTGCTGTAACCATCGCTCTAATTTGAGGCGCGAGTCCCCAAATGTACCTTTCAATCCTCTTTGATTCCGGCGTGACCAGATGCGGAACCAATCTTGCCAGCTCATGAAAACGATCAGTATAAGCTGCATGCCCTGCCCCCACCATGCATGATTCCAGAACTCATGCTCCAACTTCTGCATCTCGTTGAGAGGGCAGTATTCCTCGGTGATCAAGGCTTTGAACTCGTCCCACGACATTTGCATCGCAGACTCTCTTCCTCGTGCTTGAATCTGGGTGTTCCACCAGGTTAGGGCTTTACCCTGTAGAGAACAAGTGGCATACTTGATCCTCTGGCTGTCGAGGCACTCACTGATGTCGATCACTGCCTCCATCTTTTCCAACCACCTGGTTAGGGCTATCGCCCCACCTTTCCCGTCGAATTCCCTTGGCTTACAAGCCACGAACTCCTTGTACGAACATCCCCGACGAGCATTAACCACCCCAGTCTCAATACCGGCAGTACCACCATTTCCGGTTTCCTGGTTGCTCTCGTTTCCAGTCGGGTTTCCGTTCCCGTTTCAGTTTCTATCCCACCTTGGGCTCCATCATCGTTGCCACCATCCCCGTGAGGGTGGTGTTGTTGAAGTGCGTCGCTCACTTGGGCCACGATAGTAGGAATCAGTGCGGCCAATTGCTGAGCGATCAGGGCTGCCATGTCGGCGTTCCCTGTTCCTTGACTGTTACTGGCAGGAGCATCGTTTGCTCTTGGTGCTCTGCCTCTGCCTCGGCCTCTGCCCCTTGGGGCTTCACTCCCGCCACTACTGCTACGGGTGACTCTTCGAGGCGGCATGTTCTAATCATAAAAGAGGTAACATATAAACTTTAGTCACCATATGATACAAATGTATTCCACTTATCAAATTCCAATGTTCATGTTCCGGTCAGCCAGACCACCATGCAGCCCATTTCAAGCATATTCTCGGTATACCGGTGATGTTTATATATAGGGTTCCCGCAGCGTTCCCACCACACCCACGATGTACCGAGAATGATGCCTGATCCGGTTACATGACATCCGACTTTCCTTTACATCATATCCATAATTCCATCATACAGTTGTAAGTCCATGCATACAATCACGTTTAGTCTAGCGGAGGTTGTCTATTTCCTCATCTTTCGAGGTTTCAGACATATTCCTCCTCAGAGTTAATCTCAATGTCCAAGGTCAAGCGCAATAGCATGATCTGTGATGATCTCTTCGGGTTTAATACCCGGATCTGATAAACTAACTCGGCGCGCAGAGGGAACGGAAGATCCAATAGGAGCATCCCCATAAAGAGTGAGCACAAGGGCTCTCTCATAGGGTAGAAAGATCACATAACAAATAGATGAGCAAATCAGCAGCGAGGAACACATACACGAGATATAATATGCATACAGAGTCCTAGCATGCAAATCTACATGAAGGTTCCTAGGTTATAGTCTAGGTCAAGCGTATTGCCTAATTCTCTATAACCAATGGCTCTGATACCAATCTGTCACACCCCCGCTAAAAGCGGAAACACGGGGATGTAACGAGACCGGGATCGTCATAACACATGGTAAGCGATAGAGAGCAATATAAATAAATGATGACATGCGTGTCATGACGACACCCGACAACAAGGGGACTTGTGTCGTGTTTAGTCAATGTCACAACACATAGCCATAAGCAACATGATGATGATAACATATATACACATAAGATGAAAATGTAAATGTTAATTCCCACAACCCGGGAACAAGTTCAAATGTTGATAATTTTTTACATGCGATATCATTGTTCAAAATATTGTTTAATCAAACATGAGCTAAGTCCCAAAAATGCATCCTAGGTCTCCACTAAGGCAGCACACCTAGATTCCTGGACTTGCATGATCACCTGAAAAGATATGCTTAAACGGTCAACATAATGTTGGTGAGTTCGCAGGTTTATGTAATAAAAATGTAAGCGATGCTGTAATAGATAAGCGCGTCGGAATACCGTGAATACAGTTATTACACAAGTAAATATCACATGACATGAGCTTTGCAACCAAACCTAGCGACGTACACAAAGAAATTGTCGGCATATATTCACCCAAGGGCCCGTTCCTGGCCACTGATGGTACCAACTAGTATACCATCGAACGAGGGTGGGGGTGTCAACCCAGTAGTACTACCAATACCTAACCGTCGGTTCCCACACTGGAATTAAATAGTTGCAAAGATAGAACCACACAGCAGACCCAAGCATGTATCAAATAGTACTTGCAACACAGTATCACGTTGATTCCTTGTATGTAAAATGTATGTAAGTTGTACAGCATAAAAATTGTGTAAGCATACTTTTCCCCCAATTTGTAAATGATTGAAATATTGTATAAGCGTAAAAAGGGGCCACGAAACTCACTTGTTAAGTGGTAAGTATGTATGAGCGATGTATCCCAAATGTTGAATGCAAATAAACAGTCAAACACCTATTGACAGTTATTGTATAGCATTAATGATATGATATATGTATAAGCGCGCAATAATGATGGGTCGGTTCGGGTCGTATCGGATGGGTCGCGTACAACACACACAGACTGACACACTACTAGATCTTATGTAGATCCAAGTACAAGACATTGTTGCCACTAATGATGATATTTAAGTAAAAGTATCGTTGTTATCGAAGAATATTGAATAAGTGTCAATAGTTATAAGTCAATTTAGTCGTTGTAAAGCGTTAGTTAATTTGCTCAAAATAGTTTCTGTGCCCTTTCTCGCGTTGACTTAATATTTGTGGCCAAACAATGGCATTATTGTTAGTGTTACCTCGACACCACACGACATACTCACACGCCACGCACAAGGGGTCAAACACAACAATTTCAGTCGCATACAAGGCCAGACGCACGACTCAACCTCCATTCGTGCGAATCAACCCTCAATCGTGCGAATCAGCTTCATTCGTACGATTGAGCCTTCATTCGTATGATTGGCCTTCAGTCGTACCACACAACACCCAATCGCACGACTCAACTTCCATGCGCACGAATCAACCTTCAATCGTGCGAATTAGCTACTTTCGTACGACTAACCTTCATTCGTGCGATTGGACTCCAGTCGTGCGAATCACATTCATTCGCACACATTCAGTCGGTCACCTGACTCAATCGCACACAACACTCAATCGCATGACTCATTCGCATACACTCATTCGCACGCATGACTCAATCGCACACAGACACTCAGTCGCACAACTCAGTCGCACGACATGCCTAGTCGCACAACTCAGTCGCGCGATTGACTCAGACGCATGATCCAGTCGCACGACCCACTCAGTCGCACGGCTCAATCGCATGGATGACCCAGTCGCCTGATCTGCAGAATCGCGACTGTGGTCGGGAGGAGCAGCCCCCGAGCTGCTCTAAACACGGGTTTTACACCACAAGGACCTCCAGAAACACTCAACAAACATACACAGCATAAAACACAAGCAAAGAGACCTCACACGCACCCATACGACCTTGTGTGTTCGGGTTGAACCCGAACACCCGAAACCCTAGTTTGGACAGCCGTGAAAAGGCTCAAAAATGGACAACCAAAGACAACTACCTGCTAAGGAGGGGTAGTCTAAGCTGTAGACGATGTGTCAAGACGAAGAAAACGAGACCTCTCGGGTCGGATTTGGTGCTAAGATGGTGATTTTTGTGTGTGAAAGAGATGAAGATGAAGAAGATGGTGAATGTGAGATTAGGGCTGGAAAAGGGTATTTATACCCAGCCCAAGTTTACAAAATTACAAGTTTAGTCCCTGCACTTAACCCCCGAGTTTTCCCAATTTTGTTCGGTTGAAAAACGACTTTGTTAGGTGTTTTATATTAATTGTAAAAGTTCATTTAATGTTGTCATGACTTAAGAAATGGTTATATTAAAACATTTATTATATTTATAAAATGATATATTTAACGTTTTCAAAATGAAAGTTTTAAAGGTCTTTTAAGGTTCACACACGGTTTTTAACGAATGCACACACAACGATAATATTGCACACATGATATCCACATAATGAGTCAAATAATGATGAGGAATGACCAATATAGAATAGATGACGGACAAACACGTCAATTGACGGACCTTAAGTGACGGATGTCACAGTATCCCCCAGTTGAGAGAATTTCGTCCCGAAATTCAGCTGGAGTTAGGTCCAAGAGTGTCATCCTCGAAAAGATGTGGATATTTGAGTTTCATCTGATCTTCACGTTCCCATGTAAACTCTGGCCCTCGTTTTGAATTCCACCTTACGCGAACAATAGGTATCCTACTGCGCTTCAGTTGCTTGACCTTTCGATCCATGATCTCAATGGGTTCTTCAACAAAATGAAGCTTGTCGTCAATCTTGATTTCCTCGATTGGCACGTGAAGGGATTCATCGGCCAAACATTTCTTGAGGTTTGACACGTGAAAAGTATCATGCACACACCGCTAAGCTCTTGTGGCAACCTTAACCGGTAAGCCACTGGACCGATCCTTTCAGTGATCTCAAATGGTCCAACGTATCTTGGGGCTAACTTCCCTTTCTTTCCGAATCGAACGACTCCTTTCCAAGGGGAACTTTGAGTAACACACGATCCCCAACATTGAATTCTAGAGGCTTCCGACGATTGTCGGCATAGCTCTTTTGGCGATCTCGCGCGGCTTTAGTCGATCTTTGATTTGGAAAATCTTGTCTGTTGTCTCTTGGATGATCTCTGGGCCTGTCAGTTGACTTTCACCAATTTCGGCCCAACAAACGGGAGATCTGCATTTCCTTCCATACAACGCTTCAAATGGAGCACATCCAATGCTTGTATGGTAGCTGTTGTTGTAGGAGAACTCAATCAACGGTAAATGAGCATCCCAGCTACCTCCAAAATCGATTACACACGCTCTCAACATGTCTTCTAGCGTCTGTATAGTGCGTTCACTTTGGCCATCTGTTTGAGGGTGATAGGCTGTACTCATGTCTAACCGAGTACCCATCGCTTTCTGTAGCGTCTGCCAAAAACGTGAAGTGAATCTGCTATCACGGTCGGATATGATTGACACCGGCACCCCGTGCCGTGTCACGACCTCTTTGATGTACAATCTCGCCAACTTATCCATCTTGTAATCTTCTCGGATAGGCAAGAAATGTGCTGACTTCGTCATTCGATCAATAATGACCCATATCGAGTCATGACCGCAGCTTGTTCTAGGGAGTTTGGTAATGAAATCCATAGCTATGCTCTCACCATTTCCACTCGGGAATTTCAGGTTGCTGTAATAATCCTCGATGGCTTTGATGTTCAGCTTTGACTTTCGAACACGTCAAACATCGCTGACGTATAAGGGCTGTCTTCTTCATGCCTGGCCACCAGTATAGATCCTTGAGATCATGATACATCTTGTCTGCACCAGGATGAATTGAATATCACGTCTTGTGGGCTTCATCCATGACTAAGGTTCGAACACCTCCCCATTTGGGTACCCATATGCGATCCATAAGTACTGAATACCGTCATCCTTGGCTCATCATCTGTTTATCTAACCCCCGAATTCTTCTCCCCAAGGTTTTCTTCTTTCTTTCAACCTCCCTTGTGCAATTTGGATCTGAGCTTTTAAGTTGGTTTGGATAGTCAATCCCAACGCTCGTGCACGCATTGGGTTCACACGTTCTTTACGGCTTAAGCATCAGCCACCACGTTAGCTTCCCCGGATGACCGGATTTCACAATCGTAGTCGCTAAGAAGCTCTACCCAACGTCGTTGGCGCATGTTGATGTCCTTCTGATCCAGAATATGTTGAAGGCTCTTATGATCGGTGAAATGAATGCATTTGGTGCCATACAAGTAATGCCTCCAAATTTTGAGTGCAAATACTACAGCGCCCAACTCAAGATCATGGAGTGGTGTAGTTCTTTTCGTGCACTTTAAGTTGTCGCGAAGCGTAGGCAATCACCTTGTCCTTCTGCATCAATACACATCCAATCCTTGATGTGACGCATCGCAGTAGACCACAAAATCATCTGTTCCGTCTGGGAGAGACAGTATCGGCGCGTTGCACAACTTCTCTTTCAAACGTTTGGAACGCTTGCTCTTGTGCAAATCCCCAGTCAAACTTCTTTTCTTTCTGAGTAAGCAGGGTAACGGTTGTCGCGATCTTTGAAAAGTTCGCGATAAGCGACGATAATAACCGGCCAATCCTAAGAATTGTCGTATCTCTGATGGTGTCTGGGGCGTATCCCACTTCTTTCACCCCGCTTCGATTTTGCCGGGATCTACGTGAATCCCGTTCTCATTAACCACATGACCCAAAACTTCACTTCTCGCAGCCAAAACTTGCACTTCGAGAACTTGGCGAAAAGTTTCTCTTTCGCTAGCAGCTCCAGAATAGCCCGAAGATGTTCTACATGATCCTCTTTTGATCGGGAATAGATAAGTATATCATCTATGAACACGATCACGAACTTATCCAAGTAAGGTTGCACACCCGATTCTTAGATCCATGAACACAGCTGGTGCGTTAGTCAATCCGAACGGCATGACCAAGAACTCATAATGCCCATAACGTCCTGAACGCAGTCTTCGGTATGTCGTCCTCAAAACCCTTAGCTGATGATAACCAGAACGAAGATCATCTTTGAAAAATATGAAGCTCCTTGCAGCTGATCAATAGTCGTCGTTCTGGGGAGAGGATATCGGTTCTTCACCGTCAACTTGTTCAGTTCACGGTAATCGATGCACATACGGAACGATCCGTCCTTCTTCTTGACAAATAGTACCGGTGCTCCCCACGGTGAATGACTCGGTCGAATAAAACCTTTCTCCAGTAGTTCCTGTAATTGACTAGACAACTCTTGCATCTCGGATGGTGCTAGTCGATAGGCGTCTTCGCTACGGGTGTAGCTCCAGGAAACCAACTCAATACGGAATTCCACCTGTCGTGGAGGAGGTAAACCAGACAAGTCATCTGGAAATACTTCTGGGTAATCCCGTACTACTGGAATATCCACCAGTTCCTTTCCTCGTCTTTCTTTGCAACCACATGAGCCAGAAAAGCGTAGCACTGCTTTCGTAGACTCTGGCATGCTTTCATGCAGGAAATAAGCTTTAAACTCTTACCCGGTCGTTCTCCCTGAACCTTGAGTACTTCCCCGTTTGCATAGGGATACGTACCACTTTGTCTCGACAGACAATCTCTGCTCCATTCTGCGACAACCAATCCATACCCACGATCACGTCGAAGCTTCCTAACTCGAAGGGTATCAAATCTATCTCGAATGTATGATCCTCCAGCGTCAACGTACACTTCCTAATAATCTCATCGCCTGAGCAACCCTACCATTGGCCATTTCTACGGAGTAGCTAGTTTCTAGCCTACTAGGACTCAAATCAAGTAATTGCACAACTCAGAAGATACGAAACTATGTCTGCTCCAGTATCAAATAATATAGATGCGAAGTGATGATTGAGTAAGTGCGTACCCGTGACAACATTCGGGTCCTGACGAGCATCATTAGCTCCAATGACGAATGCACGTCCCCGAGCTGCGTTTCCCTGAGTAGCCGGGCCTTGATTCCCAGCGATAGCCAACACCTGCTGCTGGTTGTTCCCCTGTTGACCCGGTGCCCGATTCAGCCTGGGGCACATATTCCTGTAGTGATCGGGGCTCCCACACTCAAAGCAAGCCCTTACATTCCCGGCGGGGTTAACCGCGTTGACGGGTGCTACAAGATTCGGTGCCGTTCTGCAATCTCTTGCCATATGACCCGGGCGCTTACAGTTAGCGCACACCCGGCACTGCGTCCCTGGGGAATGATGATAATTGCACCTGTCACATTTGGGGTGCGGCCCCACATACTGTCTTCTGGCCTGAGACACGGCCACAAAATTCCTGGTCGGCTTAGACCTCTTCTCAAACCTTCCGGCACTCGACCGGCTCGATTCCCCAACATCCTTCCTTTTCTCGGCCCCTCGGCCCAAAACCCCTGTTCTAACCATCTCATCAGTCAAAGCGCCAGCTTTCAGAATTGCGCTCTGAATGGTAGGAGGAGCGGCTGCTGTAACCATCGCTCTAATTTGAGGCGCGAGTCCCCAAATGTACCTTTCAATCCTCTTTGATTCCGGCGTGACTAGATGCGGAACCAATCTTGCAAGCTCGTGAAAACGATCAGTATAAGCTGCATGCCCTGCCCCCACCATAGCATGATTCCAGAACTCATGCTCCAGCTTTTGCATCTCGTTGAGAGGGCAGTATTCCTCGGTGATTAGGGCTTTGAACTCGTCCCACGACATTTGCATCGCGGACTCTCTTCCTCGAGCTTGAATCTGAGTGTTCCACCAGGTTAGGGCTTTACCCTGTAGAGAACAAGTAGCATACTTGATCCTCTGGCTGTCGAGGCACTCACTGATGTCGATCACTACCTCCATCTTTTCCAACCACCTGGTTAGGGCTATCGCCCCACCTTTCCCATCGAATTCCCTTGGCTTACAAGCCACAAACTCCTTGTACGAGCATCCCCGACGAGCATTGACCACTCCAGTCTCGATACCGGCAGTACCACCATTCCCGGTTTCCTGGTTGCTCTCGTTTCCAGTCGGGTTCCCGTTTCCCGTTTCAGTTTCAATCCTACCTTGGGCTCCATCATCGTTGCCACCATCCCCGTGAGGGTGGTGTTGTTGAAGTGCGTCGCTCACTTGGGCCACGATAGTAGGAATCAGTGCGGCCAATTGTTGAGCGATCAGGGCTGCCATGTCGGCGTTCCCTGTTCCTTGACTGTTACTGGCAGGAGCATCGTTTGCTCTTGGTGCTCTGCCTCTGCCTCGGCCTCTACCCCTTGGGGCTTCACTCCCGCCACTACTGCTACGGGTGACTCTTCGAGGCGGCATGTTCTAATCATAAAAGAGGGAACATATTAGCTTTAGTCACCATAAGATACAAATGTATTCCACTTATCAAATTCCAACATTCATGTTCCGGTCAGTCAAAACCACCATGCAGCCCATTTCAAGCATATTCTCGGTATACCGGTGATGTTTATATATAGGGTTCCCCGCAGCGTTCCCACCACACCCACGATGTACCGAGAATGATGCCTGATCCGGTTACATGACATCCGACTTTCCTTTACATCATATCCATAATAATCCATCATAACAGTTGTAAGTCCATGCATACAATCACGTTTAGTCTAGCAGAGGTTGCCTATTTCCTCATCCTTCGAGGTTTCAGACATATACCTCCTCAGAGTTAATCTCAATGTCCAAGGTCAAGCGCAATAGTATGATCTGTGATGATCTCTTCGGGTTTAATACCCGGATCTGATAAACTAACTCGGCGCGCAGAGGGAACGGAAGATCCAATAGAAGCATCCCCATATAAGAGTGAGCACAAAGGCTCTCTCATAGGGTAGAAAGATCACATAACAAATAGATGAGCAATTCAAGCAGCGAGGAACACATACACGAGATATAATATGCATACAGAGTCCTAGCATGCAAATCTACATGAAGGTTCCTAGGTATAGTCTAGGTCAAGCGTATTGCCTAATTCTCTATAACCAATGGCTCTGATACCAATCTGTCACACCCCCGCTAAAAGCGGAAACACGGGGATGTAACGAGACCGGGATCGTCATAACACATGGTAAGCGATAGAGAGCAATATATATAAATGATGACATGCGTGTCATGACGACACCCGACAACAAGGGGACTTGTGTCGTGTTTAGTCAATGTTCACGACAACATAGCCATAAGCAACATGATGATGATAACACATATACACATATGATGAAAATGTAAATGTTAATTCCCACAACCCGGGAACAAGTTTCAAAAGTTGATAATTGTTTACAAGCGTTAACATTGTTCAAAAAGATTGTTTAACAAAACATGAGCTAAGTCCCAAAAATGCATCCTAGGGTCTCCACTAAGGCAGCACACCTAGATTCCTGGACTTGCATGATCACCTGAAAAGATATGCTTAAAACGGTCAACATAATTGTTGGTGAGCTCGCAAGTTTATGTAATAAAAATGTAAGTGATGCTGTAATAGATAAGCGCGTCGGAATACCGTGAATACAGTTATTACACAAGTAAATATCACATGACATGAGCTTTGCAACCAAACCTAGCGACGTACACAAAGAAATTGTCGGCATATATTCACCCAAGGGCCCGTTCCTGGCCACTGATGGTACCAACTAGTATACCATCGAACGAGGGTGGGGGTGTCAACCCAGTAGTACTACCAATACCTAACCGTCGGTTCCCACACTGGAATTAAATAGTTGCAAAGATAGAACCACACAGCAGACCCAAGCATGTATCAAATAGTACTTGCAACACAGTATCACGCTGATTCCTTGTATGTAAAATGTATGTAAGTTGTACAGCATAAAAATTGTGTAAGCATACTTTTCCCCCAATTTGTAAATGATTGAAATATTGTATAAATGTGAAAAGGGGCCACGAAACTCACTTGTTAAGTGGTAAGTATGTATGAGCGATGTAATCCCAAATGTTGAATGCAAATAAACAGTCAAACACCTTGACAGTTATTGTATAGCATTAATGATATGACATATGTATAAGCGCGCAATAATGATGGGTCGGTTCGGGTCGTATCGGATGGGTCACGTACAACACACAGACTGACACACGTACTAGACCTTATGTAGATCCAAGTACAAGACATTGTCGCCACTAATGATGATGTTTAAATAATAGTATCGTTGTTATTGAAGAGTCATTGAATAAGTGTCAATAGTCATAAGTCAATTTAGTCGTTTGTAAAGCGTTAGTTTAAATTTGCTCAAAATAGTTTCTGTGCCCTTTCTCGCGTTGACATTAATCTTTGTGGCCAAACAATGGCATTATTGTGTTAGTGTTACCTCGACACCACACGACATACTCACACCACGCACAAGGGGTCAAACACAACTATTCAGTCGCATACAAGGCCAGACGCACGACTCAACCTCCATTCGTGCGAATCAACCCTCAATCGTGCGAATCAGCTTCATTCGTACGATTGAGCCTTCATTCGTATGATTGGCCTTCAGTCGTACCACACAACACCCAATCGCACGACTCAACTTCCATGCGCACGAATCAACCTTCAATCGTGCGAATTAGCTACTTTCGTACGACTGAACCTTCATTCGTGCGATTGGACCCTAGTCGTGCGAATCACATTCATTCGCACACATTCAGTCGGTCACCTGACTCAATCGCACACAAACACTCAGTCGCATGACTCATTCGCATACACTCATTCGCACGCATGACTCAATCGCACACAGACACCCAGTCGCACAACTCAGTCGCACGACATGCCTAGTCGCACAACTCAGTCGCGCGATTGACTCAGACGCATGATCCAGTCGCACGACCCACTCAGTCGCACGGCTCAATCGCATGGATGACCCAGTCGCCTGATCTGCAGAATCGCGACTGTGGTCGGGAGGAGCAGCCCCCGAGCCGCTCTAAACACGGGTTTTACACCACAAGGACCTCCAGAAACACTCAACAAACATACACAAGCATAAGACACAAGCAAAAAGACCTCACACGCACCCATACGACCTTGTGTGTTCGGGTTGAACCCGAACACCCGAAACCCTAGTTTGGACAGCCGTGAAAAGGCTCAAAAATGGACAACCAAAGACAACTACCTGCTAAGGAGGGGTAGTCTATGTTGTAGACGGTGTCAAGACGAAGAAAACGAGACCTCTCGGGTCGGATTTGGTGCAAAAATGGAGTTTTTGTGTGTGAAAGAGATGAAGATGAAGAAGATGGTGATAATGAAGATTAGGGCTGGAAAAGGGGTATTTATACCCAGCCCAAGTTTCCAAAATTACAAGTTTAGTCCCTGCACTTAACCCCCGAGTTTTCCCAAATTTTGTTCGGTTGAAAAACGACTTTGTTAGGTGTTTTATATTAATTGTAAAAGTTCATTTAATGTTGTCATGACTTAAGAAATGGTTATATTAAAACATTTATTATATTTATAAAATGATATATTTAACGTTTTCAAAAATGGAAGTTTTAATGGTCTTTTTAAGGTTCACACACGATTTTAAACGAATGCACACACAACGATAACATTGCACACATGATATCCACATAATGAGTCAAATAATGATGAGGAATGACCAAATATAGAATAGATGACGGACAAACACGTCAATTGACGGACCTTAAAGTGACGGATGTCACACCAATCGTGTAATTAACTCATAATTGTGATGCGTTGTCCATCTAGAAAGGGCGAGGTGAGTCCGTAATAGCACTTATCTTACCAGGCTTAGTATCAACACATGTCTTGTGAATTTCAGTCTTATAATTTAACACAAGAGAATATAATTAATGAGCTTGTTTACAGAAATTTTGACATTATAACTAATATAGATCCAGCATTTTAATTATTAGTTTTGAACAATTATAATTTCATAAATATATAGTCAACCAATCTATCTAGTTATTTTAACAATAGACAAGGTTGACCGGACAACCCATAGTAGTGACATTACAAATTTACAATTCATCAAAGTACTTAACAACGTATATAATTTGAAAACCTTACTGCCACTCTTAACCAACTTTAAAGGAACATACTACTCGACACTATTTATAATGTGATGCTATAAAACATAATTACATTATATTACAAATACGCAAAGTACTACATATCCTATAAATGTTTGAATCCCAAAGCTAGTTGTCATAATAATGTTTAGACAAAGTAGGTTCATCTTCTTTTTTCGTGTCATTATTCGTTGTAGCTTATTTGAAACTACGTACGTGGGACAACCTTCTTGTTTAGTTGACTCCACTCGCCCAATTCTCTTGACACTTGGTTTCTCTCATTGTATTATATATATCGTAAACTTTATTCTTTGTTTACTATCAAGACTCAGTTACCTATTACGTGGTTGTTTATATAGATGACATTTTCATTACCTTTGCTTTTTGTATCATACGTGATTCAATGGTCGCACTCATAGTTTCATCTCAAGGATTTAGGCATATTGAGTAATTCTCTTGGACCATACGAGAAGTTACTTTTGAATATGAATTGTGCTCCTACTCTATGTACTATATGTTGTGACAACATTGATGTTACCTAACTACAATTTTAATCATGTCTTTAACAACAGACCAAGCATCTAGAGATTGATTTATCGTTCATTAGGAATATAATTTGACATGTTCTATTATGGTTTGTTATGTTACTATCACTCATCAGCTTGCATATATCCTTAACAAAGGGTTATCCTCTACTCAATTTGCTTATCACATATCAAAGCAACACATCAGTACCACCAACAGCTTGTAGGGAACATTCGAGATATCATTATCGATTTATCAACTTATGAGTTTATATTTTATTTGTCATTATATGCTTTTTCCAACAATAATTCTTAGATTTTATAAGGATAAATATATCACAGCTTACACCCTGTCAGATTTGAACTCTTAACCTTTTGATAGTTAGGTATACCACTTAATTACTAAGATGTCTTCTTAGGGACTAATTTGTCATTGTCTAGTTATTAAATGAGATTCGAAGAATTAGATAAGATGTTAGGTTCATGAAATCGATTTATTCAATGTGCCAAATAGGAAAAAATATTTTTCACCTTTCAGTTCTCATCACCACGTTTGTAAACAAAAAACAAGTACTCATCATTGCAAATTAATTCTAGAGGGAAAAATATAACAAAGATACATATCATAGCTAATACCGATACGCAAGTAAAATATGATATATGCTGGTATTAGTATTATACACATTACATACGTAAATAGGTATAAAGTCTTATATATATTATACCATTAAGTTGAAATGACTATAAAAATATAACATCTATAGAAAAATGACAATTAGTCTTGTCTTAGTATTATACACATTACATATGTAAAATAGGAATCAAGTCTTATATATTATACCATTAAGTCCAAATGACTACAAAAAATATAACATCTATAGAAAAATGACTATTTTAGGATGAATACATTTAATTCTCGCATAGGTGAAGATGCGATGATATCTTTCAACAACATGAAAGCATTTAGATTGCAGACGTCAAGCTTATCAAATCAGACATGTCACGTGTAGAACAAAAAATAATTACCAATAAACATCAATGGGAAAACAACGACAAATGAGATTGGACCATAAATCATCAGTAAACTGGACCATTAGTTAGGCGAAAACAACAAGCATTATATGCAAAAAGACACACAAATTTAGACAAATTTGGATGAAAAAGAAATCCTCAATAGCTACCAAAAAGAGCAACTGTAGATTGGACCCATTTAACCAAAAAAAGTAATGAGTCTTGTATTAAAATTACTAATAATAATTGACCTCTGTCATGATTTTTTTCTGATAGTGACAAAACCATATTATGCATGCATATAAAACTTTTCTTGTTCGGTAATGTAGTTTCTAAAGAATTCTTGTAAAAATTAACAGAAAGTTTTCAAGCAATTTTCTTTGGACCAAGAAGTTTCTTTGTTAAAAAGAGATGAATTGATTGATCTAATACATAGTGTAACGAAAATTTCCTATAATTAACCAAGCATTAGAAACCCCTTTAGGGAACTTAGTTGGAGTCGATTTAATACGAGATATCTCCCCACATATATAGAGTTTTTTTTTTCCCAAAATGGTGTAGGTGGGGAAATTATTTAATAAAATGATGTAGTTAAAAAATTATTTACCAATATAGTGTATTTTTAAAACTTTATTGATCTCTCTTGTATTCAATATTGGCTACTTTACTAAAGACTTTCTTTAATGTTTATTAAATTCTTATGAGGATGATATATTTATATCTTTAATTTTTAGAAACGTTTAGTATATAAAACTTTTTCTAGTTTTCTTTAATTTATTTTTAGAATGTTAACAAATATTCTTTTTAGTGTTTAATCATTATATATAAGCAATGTCATGTAGTAAATACTTTTTCAATATGACTTGAATTTTTTTCTTAACTACATTTATAAACAAACTACGGTAAACATGTTTACTCACTGGTCTTATTTCTTAAAATTACTTTAATATATTTTTACTTTATTATTTATAAACATTTTCATACACATTTTGTTTCCAATGTATAACTTTTAAAACATAATGTTCTTGTATGCTCCGAATATATCATTATTACATGGTATTTATTTGTACGTTCTGTTACAAGTTTTATTCAAAACAAACTTTATCCCAATCCGAGTTGGGTGCAATATGATTTTTTTAATAATTTTTAAAATACGCTTTCTTATTTTTAATGCTTACCTACAACGACAAATTTTTGTTTTTTAATTTCCAGGTATACATGTGTGACACACTCTTTTATATATATGGTTTGATGTCTAGAATCAAATTGTCGCAAATTTAATCAAAACAAACTTTTACTAAAAAACTGTAAAACTAGTTTTTACACTATCACATTGCTTATATATAAAGATTAAACACAAATAAACTATATATATATATATATATATATATATATATATATAATTTATAAACATTGAGTCTAAAAATGAAAGATATCATCCTAAGATAATTACAAACATTAAAAAAAACTCTAGTAAAGTAGCCAATGAAAATAAAAGAGATAATCAATAAAATATCAAAACTACACTATTTTGATAAATAATTTTCTAACTACACTATTTTGGTAAATAATTTTCTCAATTACATCAGTTTGGGACAAAACTCCACATATATATACTAGCTTTAAAAAATGTAAAACATAATGGTAAAATGCTAAATTAACAACTAATTTATCTAATTAATAAATTAAATTTAATGATAATACAACATTAAATGATATAAAATGTAATACACAATAAAAAATGTCTCATTGTGTTTTTTCTAGGGTTGTTCATATTGGTTTGGTTTTAGGCTAAAACCAAAACCAAAAACCAAAATATCAGTTTTTAGGTTTTTTAAAACCGTTTGATTTCGATTTTTTCTGGTTTTACCATATGAACTTCAAGTTTTTAAAGAAAAAATTGGTCTAAAGTAATAAACTTAAAATAAAAACTTTGGACTTATACAATTTTATTGATATTTATATATAATCTATATAATCTTATAATTACTTCATATTAAAATGAATTACAATTTATAAAATATTTACAAAAAATTCAATAAAACATTTTAATCTACCAATTTAAACATATAAGTTTAAAGTTTATTATTGAAATCCAAATATTCAGAAAAAATTAGATAACATAGTTAAATAAGTAACTAATAGGCTAATCATGTTTATAAGTGTATGTGTACACCCATGAATTTACAAGTTCGGTTTGTATGGTTTCGGGTTTTTCGGTTTTAACTACAAGAAAATTGATACCAAACCAAGAAAACCAGTTTTAAAAACCATCAAATCAAACTGTCGGTTTCTTATTGATTTCGGTTTTTCCGATTCCGGTTTCATTGGTTATTTCGGTCACGGTTTGGTTATTATAGTTTTTGATAGGTTCAAATGGATCGATCTATGATATAAACAATATAATCAACACAAACAAATATCAAAAAAATTATAGAGTTTTTATTGATATTAGAAGGATTACAAAGTGCAATTGAGAGAATACCAAAATATCTCCAAAAGTCTTAACCTGCACTAAACAAGCAAGCCTATTTATACTAATAACAAGAAAACAATAAGGAACATATATTTTCATAATAAGTCCCTACACTATGACAAAACTAATCTAAAGACTAAAATGCTAAATCTTTTTAGGGTTCCAACAATACTCCCCCTAAGATTTGCATTTGTCTTCAGCAAAAGAAATCTTCTGGTTCTTCCTTGATCTTGAACATTGGCTTCTCTTTATATAACTCTAGTTCTCGAAGAGCTTTCTTTATAGACGACTTGAACTTCTCAGTTAGAATTCCTTGCTCTGGCTTAGAGTCATTTGTCTTTATCTCCATTGCTTCCATTATGAACAATGTTTCTTTTGTTAAACTTGCAATGTCAACATTTGCATACATCTCTATTAGCTTTGGATTTTCTTTGGTGTATATTTCTAACACTCCCTTGCTTGAAATTCTCATAAATTCTATATCTTTAATGTCTTTCTTCACAATATTAGCATACGCCATAGCCTTCCTCAGAGAAATTCTCTCCATCGCTGCATTCATCACTTTGATTATAGTCATAAAATACTTTCTGTCATTTTCAGCTTCAACAGAGGATACTTGATCAAATTTTTGATTTAACAAAAATGAAATGTAACTTGGATGAAGTAACTTTAGCTCATATACTCCAAACAAGCTTATCATGTTGTTCTCCCAATCATCTTCATCTCTCACAAGCTTTAAATGAAAAGTATCAGAATCATAAAACCATCTTTTGATAGGTTTTGATGTCTGAGTACCATCTATCACTTTTAGACCTGGATTAGTTACTTTCTCAAAGTATTGATCTCCAAACGCTTCTAGATATTTATCTGCCATTTCAAATCTAGACTCACTTTTCTTCTCATCTCTTCTCAGTGTATCAAAATATGTCTTATCTTCTTGATCACTTCTTGTTTTCAAAAAGGATGGCATTCTGGAGATTCCTTTATCAAGTAACTTCACAAAATTTTCTCCTCCAGCAGCCTTAGATGGATTAATGAGAGGCAACTTATGTAATTCTTTTAGATCTTGCACTGGAAGAGTAACTATGCTTGAGTAAAAATTATATACATCACATGTTGCATTTACTCTCTTTATCAAGAAAGCATCAAACACCTCATCATACTTCCATACCACTATCTTCAAATCTTTTTTTTTATCAGGCACAATCATAGCATTCAACAGCTCTGAAATAGATTGTCCTGTTTGTAACACATTTCTTACTAAGTCTCCTGCAAATCTTGCCTTGTTCCGTAGTTGCTTTTGATTCAAATCAACTTTGTAAGCTTGCTGCTCTGTGTTAGGAAACATTTTCATCAATTCTTTTCTTCTTTCGTGAGCTCTTCGTACTAACTCCATAGATTTTATCTCTTGAGACTTCAGAATCTTTGTTCTCTTTGTGATTTTCAAATATTAAGGATTATCAATGTCTAGTACAATCATCTTATTATACATCTTCTCTGTATGTTAAAAACTTCTCACTAACTTCCTTAACGATTCTCCTTGCAATCTCTGTAGTCTTTTCCATGGATAGTTCCTTGATTGCAACCACATCCTTAAAGCAGGTATACTCATATCATCAGGATCAGAATGGTGCAATTCCTTCTTAGGAATATCATCAATATTGATGCTTTCACTTATAGGAGCCCATTCTCCATGTTCTAGACTTATCTCATTTTGATCAACAGGTGCTGTTGATTCTACTCTCATGCACTTCTCATATTCTTCATTGATTTGAGACATAGTCAGTACATTCAAGAATACTCTGTTGTACTTCTATCTGACCAGATAACTATATCTGTCTTCAAAATCAATAGGAATATCATCTTGAACAACAGGAGATTCAACAAAATCACATACATCTTCATCTTCTATTACCTCGTCATACCATTCATCTGGTAAATCAAAATCTATATCCTCAAGAGCTTCTATTCTTTGTTGCATTTCGGTTTCTTCTATATCCTCAGCTATATCAGCAGTCTTTTGAATTTTAGAAGGAACTGATGATGGTTCAACTTCATCTATCTTTCTTTTTCCTTTTTCAGCTTCAGAGAACTTTCCAGTTTGAATTTCTTGATGTTCTGATATAATTTCTTTCTCACCAACCATTACTTCATTTTTTCTTTTCTGGTTCTTTCAAACTTTCTTTTAACTTTTCTATTTCTTAACACATTCTTTTCACCCTTTCTTCAAGATCAGTCATCATGATGTTTTTCTTTTCATCATTTGCTTTTAACAAAGCATTTTCTTCTTTTAATCTCTTAATTACTTCATTTTGATCTGCAATCTTAGCTTTCAACTCATCGATAATATCTGAGTTCTCATCAATTTCTGTTTGCACACAAGCATCATTTGTTTGTTTCAATTCCTTTTCTTTCTCTTTCTCAATCATAACTTCCGTACTTGGTGATTGCACAGGAGAAATAACATTCTCTATGATAGGCTCAAACCATATAGTATCAAAATCAAAAGCTTGATTAAAATCAACATTATCAATAGCTTCATTTTCAACATGATCATCATTTCTTTGATCATTCATTGTCGTATCAATAACATCATCAGCATTCCTTTGCTCTTCATTATCATCTCTATGATCAGAGATTGTTTGCTCACTATCCATTTCTTGAATAGTTTCTTCATCATTGACTTCTATTTCACCTTTTTGATATTTTCCTTTCATTTTGAAATTGATCTCATTAGCTTTTTCAATCCCTTGATCAGGTTGACACTTCTCTATGACACATTCACCTTTTAGAACAAACATCTTTTTATTCTTTAGTCGAGGTTCATAAGATTTGATTCTAACTGGATGACCGATCGTTATTTTCTCTGAGTCTTTTTCTTTAAATATTTCAATGTTTATCTTTTCGATTTCATTTTTGACATTACTCTTCTCTTGAAATTCCTTAAGCTTAGCTTTGTTTTCTTGAGAATGATCGTGGGTATTGAAATTTTCTGGTAAAGTATTAGAGATTGATTCATGCATAGGTTCATGTGTAAAACCTAATCCTGTTTTATCTTTATCCTTTCTTCCATTTACCAGTTGCTCAACTATGGTCTTGGAGCTTTTTACTTTAGCCAAATCAACTTGAGTTGTAACATGTGCCAATTTTTCTTGTTCAAGTGTTTTTGTCATTTCTTCAAGTTGTTTCTTGACAAGTTCAAGTTCTTTTAAAGTTTTGTTCCAACTTGCTTGAAGTGACATGATTTTTTCATCAGCAATTTTATGATCATCTTTCAGTTTCTTGTGCATTAATTCTTCTTGCTTTAATTTGTTACATATTTTATATGAGTAATTTCTATAATGTTCAACCTGTTTAAAAGATGCTTTAGTGCACATTTTCTCTCTCACTTCCACAGAAATTTCTGGATATGAGTTTGAGATTCAGTATCAGTTTCAGATGAATAGTTTACAACCTTGGGTTGTTCAGATTGTGCCATAAGAGCAACTTCTTCAGAATATTCCTTTGGATCTAATTTGTCACTCCAGTCATAATCTTCCTCATCGTCTGAATCTCCTTCTGTTTTTGGATCATTTTCTTTAGACCAATCTTTGTCCATTTCAACAAGTGCTAGACCTGAGGTAAGATCTTTATTGAATTGTTCTGCATAAGCACTCCAGTCATATCCATCCTTGATGCTGACTACCGGTGCTTTCTTTGGTTCTTCAGTGGTCTTAGATTCTTCCTTCAGTTCTAGCATTGGTAGACTCTGATAAGGTTTCTGAAATGTCTTTTGAGTCTGTTGATGATATCTCTAACTGTTAGAGCTACTTTGACCATTTCCTCCTTGAGCTCTTGGAGCTTTGCACTCTCTAGAAAAATGGCCGTAGCTGTTATAGTTAAAACACCTTGACTTTGACTTGTCAAAGCCAACTGTTTTATTGGCACAAGGCTTGTAGTTTCTGTTGACATATGAGTGTTTTTGTGTTTTGTAAGCAATCATCACCATTTTCCAGTTGAGATCCATTTCTTCAACGTCATCTGGATCTATCTCGAACAAATCCTGCAAAATCAGATCAACCTGAGTTAAATGACTACCCTAATAAGCTTCAAAACTTGCCATAAAAGCTGTAAATGCAGATTTAGACTCTTCATCCTGTAAAAGGATGTTTATAACATCTTTAACTTTGCTAGGGTTAGCAGAGTAAGAAGATGGAGTCTCATTTTGAGTTTTAGTTTTGAATGAGACTATGGTTGTGGCTGAGTTGAGTAGACAGGTGTGCTAGTAAAGAATCCTGCTCCTACAAACAGATCACCCTCATCTTCTGTAGTAGCTTCATCCTTAGCAAGAAAAGCATTCTCTACAGTATTCGCTGGAGAAACAACATACTTATATTGAGAAGTGGCTGTAGCTCTATCATTATTTCTTGAACTTTCATCAATTTCTACCCACTCAATCTTTGCAATTAACAGATCAAGATCCATGAGAAACTTTTCAGTATGTTTTAGCAAAGTTATTGTTTGTTTCCAGGATGATGGAAGTGCATTTAGAAGTCTATCGTTTAGATCTTTAAGATCATTCTTAATCCCTAAAGTTGACAATTCTGTGATAAGTTGTACATATCTGTTCATCATCTGGTTTACTTTTTCTCCAGAGATATGCTCAGATAATTCAAGTTGCCTTTTTAACTTCTGTCTCTTGAGATCTTGAATCTCTTTTCCTCCTTCACAGATAACTTTCAAAGCTTTATATAAGGTGTACCTAGTTTGGTAATTCTCAAGCCTTGATAGAACTTCCAAAGGTAACCCTTTACACATGAGAGAATATGCTGTAACACCCGGAAATTTTCTTTGAAGCCGACGAAAGAAGAAAAAGAAATAAAGTCCAAAGTCAAGGGACCAAACTCGCCAACGAGAGAAACTTCGATGAATGGGAGTATAAAAGGGGGAAAGCACCCCATTCTTGCCATTTTCAGCCAAAGAGAGGGAGAAGAGAAGGAGAAAAGAGGAGAAAAGCTTGGTTCGGGTGGATTCGAGCGTGAAAATCGTCGTGTAGCGGGTCAAATCGAAGCTCTACTCGACGAGATCGTTTGTGTGAGTTCTAAGACCCCTATTTTACACGTTTTTGAATGATTTTGGGGCTGGAACACATCTGAAAACACTTTTTTGAGTTTTTGGGTGTAAACCCGTTTATGTATGTACATGTATGTGTTTGGTTCGTTTGGGGCTGGATTTCGGGCTTGGTTATGCTTGAATGATGTCGTGGTATGCTTCCCTAAGATTTAGAATGGTTGATTTGAGCTTAAAAGAGGTTTGGAAGAGTTTGGAGGCCGAAAACGCCCGCTGCAGTTCACGATGAACTGCATTCTGCGCACAGCTAGGGCTATGCGACTGGACGCCCACGCGTCCGAATGGCATGCGACTGGGTCCATACGCACGATAGGAGTGCGACTGAGGTTCATTCGTATATGAGTAGTGCGGCTGAGGGTCATACGTATGAGGGCTATGCGACTGGAGGAAATGAGAATGAGGGTCATGCGACTGAATGAAATGCGAATGAGGGTCATGCGACTGGAGTCCATACGCCTGTGAGTCGTGCGATTGAGGTCCATACGCACGAAAGGTGTGCGACTGAGGGCCATTCGCATAAAGGTCATGCGACTGAGGTCCATACGCCCAGATGTCATGCGACTGAGCTTCATTCGCATGGGAATCATGCGATTGGAGGCTATGCGACTGGAGGTTCATTCGCCTGTGTGTCCTCATACGCATGAGAGACCATGCGACCAAATAGAGTCCATACGCCCGAATGACCATAGTATTGTCTGACTTTCGGGAAGTGCAGACGTAGGCTCGGACCTTTGGGGTTTTAGATGATGTGATGGGCTTGGATGATGTAAGATGATTATTGATGATGATAATGATGCGATGCATGCTGATGTGTGATGCTGTATTGTTATGTATGATGCGATGCGCTTGATTCGTGTGATGTTTGATGTTGTGTGATTGTGTGATGTTGTATGTTATGCATGATGTATGCTATGGGTGTGCGATGTTGCCTTGTGTGATTGATGTTGTATGTTGTTATGTTCCTTATTATTTTGTGTGATTATCTTCCTGTGTTGTGCGATGAACGTTAATGAATGCAATTAAAGTATTATGTAACGTAAAGTGGAAGATAATGAAAAGAGGAACGTAATGAATGAATGCAAGCATGAACGAACAAATGAGAGTAAGGATGGCTTGCGAAAGAAGAAAGGATGTTCACGACTCATTGAAAGTTGTTAGCTCAACTGTGTGTGTATTATAGCGTGCGATCTTGGCTAACTCATAAGGGCACATAGACACAGTAGGGAGTTCAGTTTTGGTAACTACTCCGATATGTGCGATGTAGTATTTACTGTGTGCTATGTAGCGTGCGATTTTGGCTATCTCATGTTGTTTATATAGCGTGCGATCTTGGCTAACCCATGAGATGTCGTGCGATTCTGGCTAAACCCCGAGAGTTCTCACACACACAGGGGGAGTCGGTCTTGGTGACCACTCCATTGGTGCGATTTGTGCGATATGTACGATGGATAACATAAGGGACTATAGACACAGTAGGGAGTTCAGTTTTGTTTACTGCTCCGATACGTGCGATGTGGTATTTACTGTGTGCTATGTAGCGTGCGATTTTGGCTAACTCATGTGGATTATGTAGCGTGCGATCTTGGCTAACCCATGAGATAGCGTGCGATTTTGGCTACCTTATGTGTGCGATCCGTGCGATATGTACTTCAGGTACGATGATGCGAATGTGCGATTTGTGCGAAAAGTGCGATATGTATGGAATGAGCGAACGTAAGAAAAGATGTTATAACGAATGAAGTGAATGATAATGTACCGTGCGATGATTAATGAATGAAGAATGTAACGAACGTAATGGAAGATAATAATTATATTATCTGTATGTATGTATGTTGTGTGATCGCGTACGAAGTTAACGAATGGTTTTAACAAAAGTAAAGTATGTTTTATTACAAAAATAGAACTCACTCAGCAACACTGACTTTGATGTGTTTCCAGTTGGCAGGTATGTTGCTGAGGATGGCACGGGACGACTACTCAGTTCTTTTGGGATGGCATCCAATGTTATAATGCTTTTGTAATGAAATGAAAAATGATATTTTGTAATGAACGGTTGTATTATTTTGCAAAAGCATTTTGATGAAATGAAATTATTGTATTAAATGTTTCCGCTGCAATGTTTTATGAAAGTGAAATGTAATTATATGTTTTATGTGCGATGAGGATCCAACTGTAAGCGTCCCGGGAACGGGGCCTTACATATGCTTTAATATCATTCTTCACTTTCTTCAAATCATCCCTTACTAATCCATCTTCTGGGTAAGGCTCTTGAGTATCTTTAGTATATATAAAACCATCAGGACCATCAGAAGTAATAGGAATGTGAGGTCCTTTCCCAATTGATTTCCATAAGTCAGTATCAATTGAGTTTAGGTGATGTTTCAGCTTGAGTGACCAATTCTTGAAGCCAGCTCTGTTCTTCAGCTTTGGTACTCTGTTCTCTGAGTCTTCAGACTTTGCCATTTTAAGTTTCAAATGTAAGAAAATATACTATTTTTGTTGTTTTTAAAAATTTGATTGAAGAAATGAAATTACAATATATTTTTTTTGTAAATTTTTAATTTTTGAAAAATTTTCTAAGTGTTAGGTGAAAAGTCTGAATTAGATGCGCGTGAACAGTAGTGAAACGCCTGCACAGTAGTAAAACTTATAAACAGTAGAGAAACACCCAACTTGTCTTAGAAACGCCTAAGGGATTGCCTTAGTGAACTTGTCAAGTTTCCAAGTATAGAAACGCCTGAACAGTATCAAAACGCCCAAAAAAAATTTTGATGCGTCTGAAACAGTTGCTAAGTGCCTGAATACTTCCAAAACGCCTGAGACTTGGATTTCTGAATAAACGTTTGAACAGTGGTTAAACGGCCACAGAGTGTCAAAACAACCTCTCTGAAACGCCTAAACAGTGTTGAAACGTATGAACATTGTTGAAACGTTTGAACAGTGTTCATGCGCCTAAACACTTAGGTAATTTTCAGATGATTTCAACACTTTAAACGCCTAATTCATCTTCTTTGAAATAACCTGATCTTAAAAAATTTTTCAAAACTTGATAAAACGATCTAAAACTCTTCAATCAAGTCACTAATACACCAAATATCAATCCTTAAGCATCATTTCTTTCAATTAACAACACTTTAATCCTCAATTTTGCAAATTCAGTGTTCGAGTTTTGAAGAACAGTTCGAACACAAATGTGATAAAAATTCAGATTTGATGATGTGAATTCACTCAATTGTGATTCAATTCATGTTTCTAGTGATGAAACACAACTAAATCATCAATTAATTGAATAGTTGCGATCAAATCACAGATTCAAGTGATTCAAAAGTGCTCAAAAGTCGATTTTGAACTTCAAATCACTGAACCGAAAGCTCTGATACCATTTGATAGGTTCAAATGGATCGATCTGTGATTGTTATCAAGCGATTGATAATTATATGAACAATGTAATCAACACAAACAAATATCAGAAAAATTCATAGAGTTTTCATTGATATTAGAAGGATTACAAAGCGCAATTGAGAGAATATCAAAATATCTCCAAAAGTCTTAACTTGTACTAAACAAACAATCCTATTTATACTAATAACAAAAAACAATAAGGAACATATATTTACATAATAAGTCCCTACACTATGACAAAACTAATCTAAAGACTAAAATGCTAATCTTTATATGGTTCCAACAGTTTTTTGCACACCCCAAGTTTTTTCTATTCATTATTGCATTTTTTCGAACACTATTTTGTTTTTCATAGAGTCTTGATTTTGAAAAACACATTCATAAAATAAAATCATTATGAACTTCTAAACACGATGATAAGGAAACAATATATATATATATATATATATATATATATATATATATATATATATATATATATATATATACATATATATATATTATATTATATATATATATGTATATATATATATATGTATATATATATGTATATATATATATGTATATATATATATATAGTAGCTTCTGTGTCCATCCATGTGTCTCCTCAGCACCACTAACTACCTGTCAATTATTATGCATACAAAGTCAATAATGCTATATGAGTTCTAGTTTATAATAAATACATTTTTTTGTTCTTTAAAACCTTTACATTGTCATACATGAGCACACACCAATGCATACATAATAATATGTTCATTTGATTATCTTTCATCATTATTTCATTCCATTCATTCTTTCAACATTATCTTTCACTATCATTGATCAATGTCATGTAATAGAGCCCCAACATTATGCACGAAGCTGGTACTGTGCCGAGTCTTATAAATAAACCGCTAACATTATGCACGAAGGTGACAACAGTACTAAGGTCAAGCGACAAGGATCCCTTTTCATGCATGGTCAATCTCAAGAATTAGACCCCTTTGTGCATCCTCATAGCTAGCTAAGCCACACATCATTTGAGCTAACAATAACATGATTGTGCATATCTATTCATTTTAATTGCAAGTTTTTCATTCATTCATTATGTTTTGCTTTTCATTAGCTTTATCTTTCTTTTTCAATGATTGTTTATTTTTTTAAGAATTAAGTACCTAAACTGAAGATAAATACAACTTGGTTACTGTTTCGTAATTTATTATTCTCAGATTTAACTTTAAATAACAGGTAATGGTAAAATAGAAATAAAAAAAACACTTAATAATAAACAAATTTTATAATTGTTTGTATTTAAGCCGACTAAAAAGATAAGCACTAGACTGAATTTTTTTTCCTTTGATATATATTTTATTTGGGCAACTTATTTTTTTAAAGAAGTAACATTTATGAAAGGGTTATTTGATTTTAATAATCTCAATTTTTATTTAGTTGTTCGAGACTAACTCCAACTCAAAAAATGTTTAAAAACACATCTAATTTTAAGATTATTTTTCCTCCAATGACTATTTACTAGCTGAGAGTTAACAACACTAGTTTTTTAATCATGTGGATTACTTATGTGGCCAAAACACTAAACAGAAAAGTTAAATTCTACCATTGGTCAATCTGAAACTTCTGCACCTTGAAACCCGTTAATTTTCACCTCTTGATCTAAACTACTTGACTCCTTGGAGGTAGATTTCAGCTAACGATAAAAGTTAGACACCGAAAAAGAGCCTGATGAGGGCTGGGCGGATGTAGAGTTTAAAAATGGCTCAAAATTGGCCATGTTTCATCAAAAAGGGGGTTAATTCTCAATTAGTAAAGAAGCGTTGAAGAAAAATATGCTCAAAGATGAAAGTGTCTGTAAATATTTTCTGAGTTAAAATTAATTCACACCAATAAATGAAAGTTAAGATTATTAAAATTTAATAACCATTTATATAAAAAATTACAAGAATACTTTAAGTGTGTTGCTATTAGAAAAGAAAATAAGTGATTTTATGAACAATATTAAAATTAGTTATTATCTTATGAGTTTAAGATTTTAGCCTGGGAAAATAGTATAAAACTCAATATACTTTTGGTTTTTTCTTATATATAATTTTTTATACGTAAAAAACTAAAATATTTTTTGTTTTGTATAATAAAAGCCCCTCAATAATTTTTGCAAGTAAAAAACCAACATATTTTTTATTTTTTCAAATAAAAACCCTCAAAAAAAAGTATGTTGGTTTTTTACGTGCAAAAAATTGTTTAGGGACTTTTATGTTGAGGGTTTGTTTAATGAAAAAACAGAAAGTATATTGGTTTTTATGTGAAAAAATGTTGAGGGGTTTTTATTACACAAAACAAAAAGTATGTTGATATTTACGTGCACAAAATTATTTAGGGACTTTTGTAAAAAAAACTGAAAGTGTGTTGGTTTTTTAAAGTATTTACCCTTTAACCTTAAAAAGAGTTTTAATATTTAAATTTCAAACCGGCCATGTTATGTGTAAACCAAAATGGTAAGTATCAATAATCATTAATCATAGAGTGACTGCTAATAAGATTGGACCATAATTACAAAATAATAAAAATATATAATATAATGTTGATATGTCATATGAGAAAATCTGAATTAAATAGGATGACTCTGTGTGACCATACGGTAAATTAGTTTGATGTTTTGAACTTAAGTACTAAAGGACCATGAGTAAGCCAAGATGATAAGAACCGATCAACAATAATAGGAAAGTGAAGGGGTAACACCCCAGAAAACCCGAACCAATAAGCAGAAGACCGAGCATCACCCAAGAAGGCACAGCCGCGGCTGACCCGAGTGACAAACCTCGGTCAAGAAAAGAAGGCCAAACCGCGGCTGGACCTAAGCCGCAACAAAACCCATACCGCGGCTGGACCCAAGCCGCAACAGAAGCCCAAACTAGGGCTGAACCCATACCGCAGCTGGACCCAAGCCGCAACAGAAGCCCAAACTAGGGCAGAACCCATACCGCGGCTGGACCCAAGGCGCAACAGAGCCCAAACCGGGTCTGAACCCATATCGTGGTGGAACCCAAGCCGCAACAGAGCCCAAACCACAACTACACCCAAAACCGCGGCTGGGAAGCGAGCTCGAAGCCGCGGCTAGGCACGGTATCATCAAAACGATATAGTGAGCCCTCATGTTCAACACTTATGAAAATTCTTATGTAAACTTGGCAACCAAAGAAGCCATTCATTGGTTGCAAGGGAATAAGAAAGAAGACAAAACAAGTAATGCCAAAACAATGCCAGGAAGTCAGAACAGCCCCCATATCCCCAGGTCAACTATCAAGACAAACCTCATTAATGTTAGTCAGAAACCCTTTACACCAGAAGGGTATGAAACTCTAAACTAGGGAATTTCAGTCCCAGATCATTGACCACAGGTTTCCAAAAATAAGGTCATGCTATGTTCAATCCCCATGTATCAACACTATAAATACCTCTGAAATTCCATAAGAAGAGGCAGATTGAAACCAATATACACATACACTCACACAACACTAATTACAAGTCATTTACTTATTCAGCTCTCTCAATACAAATACTTATTCTCACGCCGGAGTGTGGTCTCGGGGAGAAATCCCTTTCTGTCCGAGGCGAGGCTCACGGTGTTATTGTCTCGCAGATATTCCAGTCAGCTGAAGCTCACGTCAAGTCTCAGCCAGGTTCTCGGTACTCTGTCCAGACGAAGCCAAGTCCACCTGAAGCCCAGTCGCATCCCATCTTCCAGCTGCATCCCACTTTCTCAGTAACCAAAGCCCCTGCCTAATCCACAACAGCAAACTCGTTTACGCACTGCTCCCGAGTCTTAATCCCTCGATTAATATTCGTGTAGCAACATTTGGCGCCATCCGTGGGACCCAGACGTTACTCAAACAATTGTCATGGATTCAGGCCAGGGAACCCCTCACCATAAAAATACCAGTGACGCCGAAAACCCACACACTACCGTCTCCCCATTAGCAGCCACCACAGGGGACGGTAACAACTGTGGTAGCGTCATCACCCCAGAATTCATCAACAGAAATCGAGAACAAATCCTCTCTATACTGGAGCAGGAGGAAAGAGAGCGACGTCTCAAGGACATCCGAACACGTCTCGAGTATGAAGAAACTCCAGAGGAAGTGAATCATAGAGAAGGAGAGGACGGTCGAAGAGACAAGGTAGATAATGCCGAAGGTAATCTGAAAGCAAAGAAGAGTCAAGGCACCGCTGCAGTCGGAGAGAAAGCCGGAGCCGATGACGATTTTAGCAAGCCATACCGCCCATCCACGGCAAGAGCCAGATCTAAGTTCATACCAAGAATAGCAGAGTTTACGTTCCCTCCGAAACTCAAAATGCCGTCCAATGTAGGAAAGTACAACGGCACAGGCGATCCAGACGACCATCTTGCAATTTTTGTAGGTGCTGCTAAAGTAGAGCAGTGGTCGATCCCTGTATGGTGCCACATGTTCACTCAGACTCTGACCAGTGCAGCTAGAGTCTGGTTCGACAGCCTTCCAGTTGGAGGGATCGGAAGTTTCGAGGAACTGGAGGAAGATTTCTTGAGAAATTTCAGTCAGCAGAGGTTATCCGCTAAAGATCCAACAGAACTGCATAACATCAAAAGAGGCGACGGTGAGTCCATCGAAAACTTTATCACAAGGTATTCAAAAGAAAGTATGCAGGTACGGGGGGCCGGGGAGACGATCAGAATTTCAGCTTTCATCCACGGAGTAAGGAATGATCAGTTGGTGGAGAGATTTCACGAGTGCCTCCCAAAGACTGTAGACGAAATGTTGGAGAGGGCCAAAGCGTTCGTTAGAGGCAAGAAGGCATGTGAGCAGCTGAAGGATAGAACGCCGAAGAAAATTGTGTCCCCCATGTGGGACTCACCAAAAAGGCCAGGAGGATCAAGGTCGTGGGAAAAACCACGTTTCCAGCCGCGTTACCCACAACGAAGCCCGCCTTTCCAACCTCGTTTCACAACCCCAATTCGGAACCCGCAAGGTCCCAATGTAACCCTCCCACCTCTGATAAAAACCCCAAGTGAAATTCTAGCCACAGAAAACATCAACTTTACCAAGCCCACACCTTTGAAGCCAGGTGTGAAAAGAGACACGAGCAAGTACTGTGAATTTCATAAAGAAAATGGGCATGCAACAGATGATTGTTTCTCGTTAAAGCGACAGATAGAGTTGGCGATAAAGACAGGAAAGCTCGCACACCTGCAGAGAGAGTTGAAAAAAGCACCCCAGACGGGGGATAAAAGGAAGGAGATATTCATGATAAGGGTCGCAGAGTGCAGCATCAAACGTCATTCTGATCACATGGAGCCTTGGATGGCACAGGAAATTTTGTTTCCTCCAATACATGGTGGAAGTTTTGCCAACGGTCCTTTGACAATCTCAGCCATCATCGCAGGACACCAGGTACACAGAATATATGTAGATAGTGGGAGTAGTTCGGAAATTATGTACGAACACTGTTTCTTGCAGCTTGATGAGGAAATCAGGAGAACTCTAGATACAAAGACACACCTCCTCACTGGTTTTGCAGGAGAGGTAGTGCAGACCCTGGGCCAGATACAATTACTAGTTGTCATAGGAAACCATACAGGGTGGCGGGAGGTCACCATGAATTTTCTGGTTGTAAGATCCCAATCCTCTCATAATGTTTTACTTGGAAGGCCGGGTCTATGTATGCTTGGAGCGGTCATATCCACAGTCCATGCCGCGATCAAATTTCCCACTCCAACCGGAGTTGTCACCATATACTCCAGTAAAGAATGCAAGGATGTGAAAGCTATCGCCCCAGGAACAGCAGTGGGAGAGGATGAGCTGGTATGCCCGACGCTGGAGAAGTGGGTAATTAACCCCCTTTTTCCGGAACAAAAAATTACCATCGGTGGGCAGCTGGGTGACGCAACTAAGGAACGACTTCGTCATCTGCTGCGAAACAACTTGAACGTTTTTGCGTGGCAACCCACCGACATGGAGGGTGTCCCACGCAGCACAGCAGAGCATAGATTGAACACACGAGCATCAAAGGAACCGGTTGCTCAGAAGCGTCGGCACATGGGTCAGGAACGAAGTCGGGCGGTAGTTGAAGAAGTCAAGAAACTACTTGAAGCAGGTATTATTCGAGTGGTGCGTTACCAAACCTGGGTTGCTAATCCAGTTATGGTAAAAAAGAGCGATGGCACATGGAGGATGTGCATTGACTTTAAAGATCTCAACAACGCATGCCCTAAGGATTGCTATCCACTCCCGGATATCGATCTGAAGGTGGATTCCCTGGCAAGCTTTCCTTTAAAGTGTTTCCTTGATGCTTACAAGGGGTATCACCAGGTACAAATGGCTCCCGAAGATGAAGACAAGACTGCTTTTTACACAGATGTTGGCATCTTCTGCTTCACGAAGATGCCGTTTGGTTTGAAGAACGCGGGGGCTACTTACCAAAGATTAATGGATAAAGCTTTTTCTCAGCAGACAGGAAGGAACATCGAAATCTACGTGGACGATGTAGTGATAAAGAGTCGTGACGAGGAGGACTTGCTTGCGGATATCGCTGAAACTTTTCAAACTTTGAAAGCGATGAACATGAAGCTGAATCCTAAGAAGTGTTCGTTTGGGGTAGAAGAAGGGAAGTTTCTAGGAGTGGTGGTGACAAAGAGAGGGTTAGAAGCCAACCCTGAAAAGGTGGCAGCTGTCCTCAATATGCCATCCCCAAAATCAATTAAAGAAGTGCAAACACTCAACGGGCGACTGGGGGCCCTGAACAGGTTCCTCTCGAAACATGCTGAGCGTGCCCTGCCTTTCATGACCACTTTGCGCAACTGCTTGAGCAAGAAGGATTTCTTATGGACAAATGAAGCAGAAGCAGCATTTCAGCAGATGAAAGTATACTTAAGCAACCTGCCCAGGCTGGTAGCTCCTTTCCCTAAGGAGCGACTGGTAATGTACTTATCCGCAGGAGAAGAAGCTGTAAGCGCTGTGTTAATGACGAACAGAGAGGAAGAGCAGACCCCGATTTACTTCATCAGTCGGGCCCTTAAAGATCCAGAAACCAGGTATTCGCCTATGGAAAAACTAACTCTTGCTTTAGTGTATGCCTCCAGGAGATTGCGAAGATACTTCCAGGCCCATGTGATTGAGGTCTGGACCAGCCAACCCATACAACAAATTTTAAGAAGGCCAGAGATATCAGGAAGATTGGCGAAATGGGCAATAGAATTGGGAGTCTTCGAGATCGAGTACAAGCCAAGAGTGGCAATCAAGGGGCAAGTTGTGGCTGATTTTCTAATAGAAATGCCACAAGAGAAGGGAGGTAACAATGACAACGAAAAATCTGTGGGTCAAAACAACGGAGAATGGTGTTTGCATACCGATGGAGCGTCAAATGATGAGGGGTCAGGCGCTGGTATGATATTGACAGGGCCGGAGAAGGAAGAAGTGACTTACGCCTTGAGGTTGGCTTTCAAGAGTTCCAACAATGAGGCGGAATATGAGGCACTGTTGGCTGGCTTGAGGTTAGCCAAGCAAATGGGAATCAAGAAACTCCATGCCCACGTGGACTCATTGCTGGTTGCAAATCAGATTAATGGGTCTTACGACGCCAAGGAAGCAACAATGAAGCAATACCTCAGTAAAGCAAGAGATCTTATCAGCAGCTTTGAGGAATGTAATGTCTCACACGTTCCGAGAAGCCAAAACAAAAAGGCAGACGCACTTAGCAAGCTTGCCTCAGTCACCTTCAGCCATCTGGCAAAGGAAGTAAGGGTTGAAGTGCTACAGTCCCCGTCAATTGAAGAAAAGGAGATAGTCTCGGTGAATGAAGTAGCGCAAGGATCTTGGATGGATCCAATTGTCAAATTCCTGGAAAGCGGCGATCTACCTGAAGAGAAGGGAGATGCTAGAGCCATTCAAACGAAGTCACTGCAGTACGAGCTGCGGCAAGGGATCCTGTACCGAAAGTCTTATATGGGGCCATTATTACGATGCCTTACACCGGACGAGGCAAGTTATGTCGTAAGAGAGATACATGAAGGCATCTGTGGCATTCACGTGGGACCAAGAATGGTAGTAGCAAAAGCAATGGGAGCGGGGTATTACTGGCCCGGGATGCACAAGAGTGCCACCGAAGAGATTCAAAGATGTGACAGCTGCCAGAGGCACGCACCAATGTGCCACAGGCCCAAAAATGATCTAATCCCAGTCCATGCTGCGTGGCCTTTCCAGAAGTGGGGGATGGATATTGTAGGCCCCTTCCCAGTTACAGCCGGAGGAGTTAAATTTCTTTTAGTGGCTGTGGATTATTTCACCAAGTGGGTAGAAGCCAAGGCTCTGAAGTCAATCACAGGGCAGCAAGTAAAGAAATTCACATGGGAAAACATTATCTGTCGTTTTGGACTTCCGTTGTTCATCGTAACGGACAACGGAAAGCAGTTTGCGGAAAATCCATTCAAATCATGGTGTAGAGAGCTGCAAATCCAACAAATTTTCACGTCAGTGGCACACCCACAGGGTAACGGTCAGGTCGAGAGAGTTAACCGCAGCATCGTGGAAGGGATAAAAACAAGACTGGGTGTTGAAGGGAAGAATTGGGTGGAAGAGTTGCCCAATGTCTTGTGGGCCCATCGGACCATGCCCAAAACCAGCCATGGTGAAACCCCATTCAGTCTAACTTACGGGTCGGAAGCCATGATACCCGTTGAGATAGGCATACCAACAACTCGGGTCACACAAGCCCCTGAGCAAGAGAATGAGGACAACCTGCGGCTTAATTTGGATTTGCTGGAGGAAAGAAGGATGGTGGCAGCAATCCGAGAGGCAAGGCACAAGAAGGAAGTTGAGCGATACTATAACTCTCGTGTGAAGCACCAAACATTCAGGGTAGGTGATTACGTCTTGAGAAGTAATGAAGCAAGCAGAGCTCAAGATCAAGGCAAGCTAGGTCCGCGTTGGGAGGGGCCTTATCAAGTCATTGAAGTGGGAAACAATGGAGCTTACAAGCTCAGCCAGCTGGATGGAGCAATTATCCCAAGAACTTGGAACGGAGCTCAGCTCCGACGATGTTACATGTAGTGAGTATTAATGTTTACACAGTGTAACTCATTTTTTCCAGTAAAAAGGTGCATGCGAGCACCAGCAGTTACACTCAGTTATTGAATCTTTTTATAACCAGTACCATAACAAGTCACGAAACCACAATAACGGGTGAGCAAAGAAAGAAATGCGAGTTACCAGTAACCGAGCGATATTTGCAAATAATGCAATAAGTAACCAAACAATACGAATGTAACCAAACGTTTCCATTCGGCTAAAAACCAAGCCAGAAAAATAGCCAACTCGAAACCAAAACGAGCAAAAAGATCGCCAATATATCGACTATATAGTGCAAATAGCATCTTTTATAAGTTGGATGCAAAAGAATAACCAAACGATACAAAGTCGCGGCTAAAACTGTAACCAAGAACAAGCCGCGGCCGTAGCAACAGGCAAGTCGAAACCAAGGAAATTTATGGCCAAAACCAAAGTGGCGCCCTATGCCCTAGTCACGGTCGACAATACGAATCACGGCTAGAAATTTAACCAATAATTATGTTATGGGCAAGGGGGAAGTCTCAACCAAAAAGGCTCGGTAAAGTTCGAGGCAAACAACGAAACCTCGGGTCGTGATAAAGACCTTGTCAAAGGGGAGCAAGTCGTGAAATAGCCGCGGCCTCACAATCAAAGGGGAGCCGCGGCAAGAGTCATCAGCCGTGGCCGGGCCACATGCATAAGCCGCGGCAGGGTCATCAGCCGTGGCCAACATTATCTGTCGTGAGCCGCGGCAAGAGTCATCAGCCTTGGCCGGGCCACACGCATAAGCCGCGGCAGGGTCATCAGCCGTGGCCAATATACATGCTTGAGCCGCGGCCGAGTCGCATGCATAAGCCGCGGCCGTGGCACTAGCCGTGGCCGAGTCTCGGAACGTGGCAATAAGTCACAGCCTTATCAATCAATTGCGCTCAAGGATTCCTTTCATGACCAAATAAATGACATGTGACAGTTAAAAATGCAACCAAAGAAATATTATCGTGAGCAAACAACGAGTCGTGGCCTATTGAAGCATCAACGGTCAAGACACGAAGACATGAAGCATAAAAGCATAATCATCATTACAAAGCAAACACAGTCAGAGTACAAGTTTGATAACATCACAAAACAAATTTTCAACAGACAAACTAAACTGGAGCAGGGCCTTCAGCTGGGGTGGTCAAGAATGACTTGAACTCCTCAAAAGGAGAATCATGCATGGCAGCAATGGTCTTGGTCATGGGAAAGGTGGCTTTGTCAAATGAATCTGACTCAGCTCGCAGCTTCTTCAATGCATTCTTGTCAAAGTTTTTCGCCATCTCCGGTTTTTTGCCCTCGGCAGCAAGGCGGGCACCATCCAACAAACCAGCGTTATAACCAACTTTGTCTGATAAACTGTTGATCTTTGCCAACGAATCAAGGAACTCGTCACTGTCACGAACCTTGTTAAAAGCCAAGGCAACACCCTCTGAAACAATCCATTTCTTCTCCGATGTGAGAAGAGACACCTTGTCCTCAAGATTCGCAATTCGTTTCTCAAAAGCAAGTTGATTATCCTTCAAGTCCGAGGTAAGTTTCTTCACTGCAGCCCGCTGAATACATAGCTCCTCTTGAGCACCACTGAGATCCACAGTAAGCTTTTCCTTAACAAGGTCAGACGTGTCACAACGGGATTTAAGGGAAGCATTTTCAGCCTCCAGTTTGGACACTTGCTTCTTGAGGTCACGAATCTCGTTAACACCGTCTACCCAACGACTGTGAATCTCCACAAATGAAAACAAACTGTTCACCATAGATTGACAGCCGGCATTCGACAATGCCCTATTCTTCAAAGCTTCCCCACGAAAGAATTCTGCAGGTGTGCGGGATGCAAACATAAAATCCCTACACGCATCTGAGGTCTCGAAAGTTGTCCCGTTGGTCAGCTCCCAGTCGGGAATAAACTTGTCCTCCGCATGCAGCTCAGAGTCCTCAGAGGAAGCAGCCGTTTTTTCATTACCTGAACCACCAACCAAATGACCACCAAGGTTAGAGACAGTTCACATATTATATACATATGAATATGGATTATGTTTAAGTATGAGGAGCAGCTCTCACCAGCAGAAGAAGAAGCAGAACCGGAACTGCCAGAACCCGAACCAGAGGCAGCCTCAGCCGCGGCTGAGGGCTCCCCTTGGGGAGCCGCGGCAGGCGAAAGAGGGGGGGAGGGCCGCGGCCGCAGCCCTGGGCCACCCAACCCCTGTTTGCGCTTCATCTTGGGGCGACTAGTAGGAACAGAAGCTTCATCAACACTTTTTCGCTTGCGAGTAGGAGGAGACATAGTTTCACCGGGTTGAACAACGTAACCAGCATGGGTATCCAAAACAGAAGTTGCACCCTCAGGCAAAGCTTCGGCCTGCTCAGAAACATCCTCTTTTGCAGACAATTGCATGCGCTCAAACAAACCCATACCTGTAGAAGCGCATCACATAAGCAATAATCAGATGGATAAACATATGTATTGAGGCAGAAAATAGGGAAGCTACTTACGTTTCCCTTGATAAGTCATAAATGGAACCGCGTTCGGGTCAGCCCAGTTACGACTAACGCCGGCCATCACAAGGAAATGCTCAGAGTAGCTACGGAGTGGAGTAGGCTCGGCTCTCAAAAGGTCATAAGCCGACAGATCAAATGTGTCAGGCTCGGGAAAGGGATCCTGAATGGGTCTACTGGTTTCGAACCAACACATCTCAAATGGAACTATGCTAGATGAGATAAAAAAGAAATGATCTTTCCAATGTTTTAGGCTAGTTATGGTTCGGGAAATCAAAGGAGGTCTAGGAGCTTTTCTCTTCTCAAAAGTGAGCCAATCACCTATCCTATTCAACTTGTAAAAAGCCCTAAAAAGATTAACTTCGGGTTCTACGTTACGAGCACGGCAACATATCTCAAAATGGTATACCTTAATAAGTCCTAAGGGAACAAGTTGCGATAGATGGATATCATAGTGCCTAAGAAGTAAACACAAGAACCGACTAACAGGGATTCGAAAGTTACAAAAACTAAAAAATGAAGTGTAAAGAGCTACCGTCCCAACCGGGGCATCCCTCACGGTCGACAAGGGAGGAGGGACGGTAGGGCTAAGATCGGGAGAAATACCATAGCGAATAATAAAGTTATTTAAAAAGTCTTGGGAGATAACCGAGTGTTGAAGAACCACGTCATTTCTACACTCCATTAGAAACACGAAAGATAAGGGTTCGAGTAACTTACCAGGAAGATTTGTGCTCTTGAAGAAAGCTTGAAGAAAAGATGAAGAAAGAAAGAAAAGGAGGTAAGATGAATGGGGAGGTTGGTGTATTTATAGAAGAAAAGGTAAAACCTAGGGGCTTGGCCCACCAAAAAGGCGGCTAGGGCCGCAACTCAAAGGACAGGCCCGAGGGCCGATGAGCCGCCGCGGCGGCTAAGGCCGCAGCTCGAGGAAAAGGACCCGGAGGCCGAGGAGCTAGGGGCGGCTATAAGCCCTTGCAAATCAAAGTCCAATAACCAAAACCCGAGGAACTAGGGGCGGTTACAAGGCCGCGATTCAAGAGAAGGACGATGTAGATGTACACATAACTCGAGAAACGGCGATGTGATTGATGGATCCTCGGAACGGGGCTCAAGGCAAGAGTGAAATGGTGTCAACAAGGCGGTCACATCATGTTGAAATAAAAAGGAGGTACAGCCGCCAAAGAAAGAAACCAATTATTAATCCAATGACACGGTGGATACCATGACATTGGACTGGGGGGACATGAAGGGGTAACACCCCAGAAAACCCGAACCAATAAGCAGAAGACCGAGCATCACCCAAGAAGGCACAGCCGCGGCTGACCCGAGTGACAAACCTCGGTCAAGAAAAGAAGGCCAAACCGCGGCTGGACCTAAGCCGCAACAAAACCCATACCGCGGCTGGACCCAAGCCGCAACAGAAGCCCAAACTAGGGCTGAACCCATACCGCGGCTGGACCCAAGCCGCAACAGAAGCCCAAACTAGGGCAGAACCCATACCGCGGCTGGACCCAAGGCGCAACAGAGCCCAAACCGGGTCTGAACCCATATCGTGGTGGAACCCAAGCCGCAACAGAGCCCAAACCACAACTACACCCAAACCGCGGCTGGGAAGCAAGCTCGAAGCCGCGGCTAGGCACGGTATCATCAAAACGATATAGTGAGCCCTCATGTTCAACACTTATGAAAATTCTTATGTAAACTTGGCAACCAAAGAAGCCATTCATTGGTTGCAAGGGAATAAGAAAGAAGACAAAACAAGTAATGCCAAAACAATGCCAGGAAGTCAGAACAGCCCCCATATCCCCAGGTCAACTATCAAGACAAACCTCATTAATGTTAGTCAGAAACCCTTTACACCAGAAGGGTATGAAACTCTAAACTAGGGAATTTCAGTCCCAGATCATTGACCACAGGTTTCCAAAAATAAGGTCATGCTATGTTCAATCCCCATGTATCAACACTATAAATACCTCTGAAATTCCATAAGAAGAGGCAGATTGAAACCAATATACACATACACTCACACAACACTAATTACAAGTCATTTACTTATTCAGCTCTCTCAATACAAATACTTATTCTCACGCCGGAGTGTGGTCTCGGGGAGAAATCCCTTTCTGTCCGAGGCGAGGCTCACGGTGTTATTGTCTCGCAGATATTCCAGTCAGCTGAAGCTCACGTCAAGTCTCAGCCAGGTTCTCGGTACTTTGTCCAGACGAAGCCAAGTCCATCTGAAGCCCAGTCGCATCCCATCTTCCAGCTGCATCCCACTTTCTCAGTAACCAAAGCCCCTGCCTAATCCACAACAGCAAACTCGTTTACGCACTGCTCCCGAGTCTTAATCCCTCGATTAATATTCGTGTAGCAACAGAAAGCAACAATTGATATGAATCCTCAAAGACGACAAAGCAAACAAAACTTGGACCCATTTTTATCAAAGTAAATCCTCAATAGCTACCACAAACAGCATGTGTAAAGCTGGACCAAATTTAGAGAAAAAAACAAAACAAAACAAAAACAAGATATGAATCTAAAACGCCACATCGATGTAGATATAGTTTGAAACCGTCGTCACCTGCCATCGATCTTCCACCTCAGTGGTTCTTCAACGCCGCTCACCACCGTACGACATCTTGATCTGGATTGTGATGTGTTATTTCAATAGAAGATCTTTACTTCCAATTTCGAACTCCTAAACCTTACACGATTGATGGTGGTTTCGGGCCTGCCCGCGAGCAAGGTGAGGGGTTGACGTAGATGGGTGAATCGGGTCACCGAGAGAAGGTGGCTGCAAAAGAAAAAGACCTTCGGAAAAGATGGTGTCCATTGGAAGTGTCGCCGGAAAAGAAGGTGGCCATCAGAACCATTGGCTGGAGGTGGCGATTAGGGTGTGCAGGAGGCAGAGTTAGACTAGGAGTTAAATTGGGGGAGATGGTGGTTGAGATGGGTAACTGATGAAGAAGACGATGATGAAGTGGGGTGGGATGGGGCAGGGGGTGGGTTGGTTTTATTTAAATTTTGGGTTTTTTATTTTTTATTCAAGGGTGTTTTGGTAATCTTACGTTGACTTAACTGAGAAATTTAACCTCTGTTAGCGTCGGGGACTATCGGTGTGCATACCATGCAAAGTACAATCCCGCATCTGTAATTTATTGAAAGTATTAACTAAAGTTGCAATACGTGCATACCCCAAGGACTGTCCATGTAATTTACTCTTATTAAATAGATAGTTGCAGAACCTAATTTATGGAGATGAAAATCTTCTTGCTCGTCATGGACGCAACTGCGGTAACATATTAAACCAAGAATAGAGGTACACTTCCGGACCGGTTTGTGATCCGAACATGAAAATAAACTGGCTTGGGTGAAATTAGTTTGGTTTTGTTGTGATTTGCTAGTTTGAAACCAGTTCAGGTATATTAACTTGGACAACGGTTCTGAAACAACTTTTTCTCAAGGTTACCATTAAAATCAGTATGATAATTACTATCATGAATACCCTCAATCAACATACGTGGCCTGAGATAGTACCATTCTCAAGCTATTTGGAGGAGTATGACAGGTATTATCATCAATACCCTGAGTTAGGGCTGGTCAAAAAGCTCGATGCTCGTGACTCGCTCGACATCCGCCAAGGTCGACTCGGCTTATGACTCGCTCGTTAGCTGGCTTGTTGGTTCGCTCATTGGCTCGCTTAAATTTAAACCTAAATTATACTTTATATAAATTTTAAATAAAGAATTATGACATATTACTTAAATATACCATACCTATATGATTAGTTTGATATTATATAACGAGAAACTAATTATCAAAGTATAAAAACATGATTATACTTTTTGCAATAACAATTTTATATAATTGATTTCAACTAATCAAGTTAAAAAAATATAAGAAATATTGTTTATTTTTTTATAAATACAAATATATACAAAAATATTTTTTTTTCTAAAAAATAAAAAAGTTGGCTCGCGGCTCGGCTCGTTTAAAAAAGAGTCGAGCCTCAGCTCGGAATTTGAGCTCGTTAAACTAAACGAGCCGAGTCGGCTCTGCTCGGTTTTCAAATGAGCCGAGCCTGAGCCCACACTGGCTCGTTCGGCTCGTTTAAAACCCTACCCTAGCCAGTATACAAGAACCCTCAAACATATAATCAAGATAATTTCTATCCACAATCAAGTTTTTCTCAAGGGCTTTGTGTAGTTTATAAGCCATATCTTCCTTTCCTTTTATTTCAGACCCAGTCGGTTGCTTCACATAGACTTCCTCTTTGAGTTCTAGGTAGCTTGAACATCTAAATGGTGCACGAGCCAATTCTCTTTTGCTGCAAAGGCCAGCAACAACCTAATGGTTTCCATCCGGACAACTGGAACGAACACATATCAATTCCTTTATGATGTACATACCCCTTCATGACCAAACGAGCTTTATGTTGTGTCACGTTTCTAAAAACTTCAACAAAAGGTTTGATTAAATCAAACAAACTAGAACAAAGCCTTTAAAATTATGACAGAGAAGATGTAAAAGAAGAATAGAATACAATTTGTGGTGATTTAGAACCAAGGCAAACATCTCATTATATAGGCTTACGAAGAATCAATCATCATCGCGGAAATTATGAGCGGAAGCACAGAGAAAAGGAAAATGAGCTGTAGATTGGGAAGCAATCCCATAAAATTAGCTATTGAAGAGATTCCAAAAATACTTCAATAAACTTCTATTTGCAGCCACCATCAAATCGTCTAGAGACGTACATAATCACCCCCAACACTTTTATAAACCTGCAAAAAAGGACTTAGACCAAAAATAAGAAGATAATTTCAAGAAATATATGTTTATCATTGAATTGATAGATTTTATATATCTTAACAGTTTCCTTTAGCATCCTTCTTCAATTTAAAGACTCATTTTTTAACCCAATTGCTTTGTGACCTATAGGCATTTGGGTTAACTGCCAAGTATTATTTCTTTTAATTGAAGCAAATTCATTCTTTATTGTTGTGTTCCATGTCACTTCTAGTAGGGGTGTTCAAAATCGGATATCCGGATTTTCGGATATCCGAATTTCGGATATCCGAAATTTTTGGATAGTGGATACTACTATCCGAATCCGTATCCGAAATTTCGGATATCCGAAATTCGGATATCCGAAATTTCGGATACGGATTCGGATAGTTAAACGGATATCCGATTTTCAGTGAACCAAAAACTTTGTCATTATCATTTAAATTCATATTACAATCCATGAGTAGTCAAATGCCTAAATAGTCAACAACTGAATACAACCAACCAAAATACCAACTAAAATCCTAAAAAATTCAAAACAGTTTTATAAGCAAAATAGAATAGTTATCAGGGATGTCCATTGAAGACACTAGTTCACAATCTGAGTTTTTTGTGTTGGTATCAGGGATGTCCATTGAAGCATGAAACAATCTAATTTGAATAATGAAAAAATAAGAAGTGAGACTAACAGGGAGAGTGTGAGAACATAATCAATAATTATGATTCTTATTAACCTTTTATAGCATATCACTAAAATTCCAACGTATAGTTGTTAAGTTACTATTACAGAACGTCAAAACTCAAAACTCCATTTAGAAAAAAGAAAGGTTTTTAAAGAGCTCCATTGTTTCCAAAACTCCAGAAGGCAGAAGGTATAAACTTAATCTTCAAATAATCTTTGAAATAATCTTTGTAATAAAATACCCATGAAGAATCTAAGCTATGATCAAACATAAGCAAATGAATGAAAACAGAGCCACCGAGCGTCCGAGCCTGTGAAATAATCGGCTAACCTTTGTTGACGAAGGTCGTTTAGGGTAGAACCAACACACCGCAGCTGTCAAATGGCGATTAGAGTAGCCACCGAGCCACCGAGCCTGAACGAAGGACGATTACTCGATTAGGGATGAACCGACTCACTTTGAATGAGTCTATGAGAGTAGAATCGCATACAACATACCTGATTACTCGAAGATTCGAAGTCGACGATGAATCTTGAAGGAGATCTGGAGTCGAAGAGATGGAGCCTGGAGGGTGGAGGCGGATGTTTTGAGATTAGGGTTATTGTGTTTGTGAACTTGTGAATGAAATATTAAAATGTGGTTTTATACTTTTATAAATAATTAAAAATTAAAGAAATATATTTTATATTTCGGATATTTCGGATATCCGAATTATCCGAAATTTTCCAATATTACTATCCGAATCCGAATCCGAAATTTCGGATATCCGAATTTCGGATATCCGAAATTTCGGATATCCGAACTTTCGGATACTTCGGATTCAGAAATTCGGATAAATCGGATTCGGTTTCGGATTCGGATCTTTCTGCACACCCCTAACTTCTAGTGTGGCTTCTTCGAAGTATGTTGGTGCATCGTCCACTAGCAGTAGCTCGTTTCTCTCATAAAGTTCTTTTGAACGTCTTCTTGATCTAGATCTTCGATATTTTGGTACAGACTATCAATAGATCGAAAGACTTGAGGGGAAATGTCATCATAGATTGGTGAGTTATGACTTATGCTATTGTTTGATGATTAAGACTCAGCACTTGGATCTTGCACATCATAAGAACCTGTAAAAGCAAACACATGTGAAATATGGTCAGTTGTAACAGGTGTACCGAGGTTTTGTTGTTCACTCCCACTTGCGGGTTGGGCTTGGCTGTCCAAGCCCGGGTCGTTGATTTGAGTATTGGCCCGTCCATTTATGGTTGGGCCTTTGGGCTGCTTTCCAATCCGCTAACTTCTATCATTAAAGACTACATCCTGAACAATCACCAATTTGTTTAGATTTGGATCGTACAACCTGTACACCTTGCTACCTTCTTCAACACCAAGATGAGTCATAAGCGTGCTACGATCACTAAACTTTTTCACTTGCTTCAATAACTCTTTCACATAAGCTACGCACCCAAACACTCGTATGTGACCGAGTGTAGGTTTCTTTCCCTTGCAGACTTCACAAGGTGTTACATCTTTTACCAATTTTATGGCAATTTGGTTCAAGAGATACATCAAGTGACGAATAGCTCACCCCGAATTCATTCGGTACTTGCATCATTTTCAATTGGGAACGAATAATCTCTACTACTGTTCTGTTCCAACGCTCTACATCTCCATTTTGATAAGAAGTGTAAGGCGCAGTTAGCTGGCATTTGATCCCTTCACTAAGGCAATAATCATTGAATTGTTTTTAGTTGAACTCTCCTCCCCGGTCTGTTCTCCGCATCAAAACTTTGTTCGAGCCCTCCTACTCAACCCGTGTCTTGTATTTCTTGAAAAAATTCAATGCTTCATCTTTGGTTTTCATCAAATGAACCCACAAAAATCTAGAGTGGTCATCAACAATCAGCAAGAAAAAACAATTACCTCCCTTAGTTTTTGGTGTATTTAGGCCATATAAGTCAACATGGACCAATTCAAGGTTATTATAAAGTCTATTAATAACCATGTTATCTTCATGACAAGTATTTTGTGTACATCATACATTTTTAAGATATCTCCATGCATATGAATGATCGTAACCTTCCTCTGTCAATTGATCAGACTTAAAATGTTACTTGTCAATGTCAGAATATAATACACATTTGGGATTAGCAAGTATTCTCCATTCTTCCAGCCAAAAAGTATCAAACCTTTCCTTTTTAGTATGTACTTTGGAACCATAGTTTGAGATATTTAGATACTTTGATGTCTAAACTTGAACTGAGAATGGGGTCGATTACAGGATGTCAGTGCTAGTAGTTTCATGCCAGGAAGGTAAAGTTAGAGTTTAAAGTTAAAAGTTATAGATGAAAAAGATTCATAAGGATTATAGTGCTCTTAATAGGACCGAGAACTTATGTGACTCAGGATAGGTAAGTAGTTAATTACAACCGGCCATTGTCATTAGAAACTACAGTACTTGACATGACCTGAACTATTACCTGGAATGACAACATTGGTTATTATATCGTATGGGAAGTTATGGCTGGAAGGAAAGCTACTTGTGGAAGTTCTCGTGGTGGGGTCAGGAGTAGACCACGAGTCACTAGGAACCGAAAGCAAATGGGTGAAGATGTGCATGTGGATTCTGTTCACACTGTTAGCGAGGAAAACTCTCATCATTCTAAAGACAGGAACACCCTAGAGTCTGTTGTTAGAGAGGCTACGATAAATCCGGTCCGATGGATGTTCTCCACTAACCACAAGGATATAGGGACTCTATATTTCATCTTTGGTGCCATATTGCTAAAGAGGTTCACAAGATCCTTCAAGACATCATGCCTTCAATCATGACTAAAGCTCTGAAGGAAGTAACCAAGGAGTAGACGTCGTAGGCAATGAACAAGGATAGTAAGAGAAATAGTAAGGGTACTGGGGAAGGCTTGGGGAAGGATGGGAAAGATAAGGAGGATGTGACCGATGAGGAGTTAGCTAAAGGATGTTCTTACCATATCTTTAAAGGGTGCAATCCTCCATCCTTGGATGGCAAGGGTGGTTTTATTGCCACTCTTTACTGGATGTCTGAGATGGAGGCAGTGATTGAGATCAGTAAGTGTAAAGTTGATCAAGTCGTGAAGTTTGCAGCTCACTCATTTGTTGATAAAGCTATTCATTGGTGGAATACCATCAAGTAGACTAAGGACCCAGAAACCTGAAGTGTATGACCTAAAGGAGCTAGTGTTAAGGAAGTTTTATCCTCAGAATGAGATAGATCGGGTGAAAAGTGAATTCTTGGGGTTTAAAGCCGGGAGTCTGACCCACAGGCAATACATATCTCGCTTTAAGGAGATGGCCAAGTTGGTGCCTCACCTAGTGAGTACTGAAGAGAGAAGAATGAAGTGTTATGTGCAGGGTTTGCCTTCCAAGGTCAGAACGTATGTGAAGGCGAGCAGGCTGAAAACTTTTGAGTCTTTGGTGGAGTTGATTGTGATAGTTTATGAAGACGTGGTTGCTGATGAACCCGATGGGGATGTGGGAAAGAAGGGTAGGTCTGGGGGTGTGAAGAGAGAAAGGAATGAGAGGTCTGCTGCTAAGACCAAAAAGATGAAGGAGGAACCATTTGATGAGTGCTAGAAATGTGGGAGGAAGCATGCTGCTGAATGCAAGCTCGATTCAAGCCTATGTAACAAATGTGAAAAAATTGGGAACTTCTCTAAGGATTGCCCTAATCTGATAAAGTGCTACAACTGTGGCAAGCCGGGACACTACAACCGAGAGTGCAAAGAGGCGAAAGTGGTCGACTCAGGTAAATGGAAGGAAACAAAGAAAGAGAAGAAAGCCATTGACAAGCCAAGGGCTAAGTCTAGGGCTTTCATGATGACAAGGGAGGAAGCCAGAGCTAAAATTGATGTGGAGTCGTGTATGTTATTGGTTATTAACATACTTGCTTCAATTCTTTTTTATTCTGGTGTAGGTAAGAGTTTTATAGCCACTACTTTCTATGATATGATGAATGGTGAGGCTAAAGAGATAGATCAAGCATTCAAAGTAGAAACTACGCCATTGGGAAGACCACTAAGATAATCAAGACATTAGAGGATTGTAGCATAGAATGGGATGGTCATAGATTCCCCGCTAGGTTGTTTGTTATGAACCTAGGAGGATTCGACGTTGTGTTGGGTATGCATTGGTTAGCTGCCTATGAGGCTAATATTTGCTAAAAGTAGATGATTCAAATGAAAGCGCCTTATGGTAGCCTACCTATGGTGATAAAGTCCACAGAATTCCAAAGGTGATATCCATGATAAAGTCGGGAAAGTTTATGAAGCAAGGGTGTGGAGCATTCTTGGCATACATTAAAGGTGCTAAAGCTGAAACAGTAAAGTTGATATATGTGCCTATGGTATGTGCCTTCCCATATATGTTCCCTGAGGACTTGACGGAGGTACCGCCCGATCGGGAGATATAGTTTCAGATTGACCTTTTGCAAGGAGCTTAGCCCATTGCTAAAACGCCATATCGTCTGGCTCCGTCTAAGATGAATGAACTTCTAACCTAACTACAAGAAATTCTTTATAAAGGTCTTATCAGACCAAGCATTTCTCCTTGGGGTGCTCTGGTGTTGTTCGTAAAGAAGAAAGATGGTAGCATGAGATTATGTATAGATTACATGGAGCTAAATAAGCTTACGGTAAAGAATAGATATTCGTTACCTAGGATTGACGATCTGTTTGGCCAGTAGCAAGGTGCAAGTTGGTTCTCGAGGATCGATCTCAGGTCGGGTTATCATCAGCTAGAGGTTAAGGAGCAGGATATCCCGAAGATAGCGTTTCGAGCATGATATGGGCATTATGAGTTTCTCGTGAAGTCGTTTGGTCTAACCAATGCCGCAGCATTCATGGACTTGATGAATAGTGTTTGTCAACCGATGCTCGACAAATCAATGATAGTGTTCATAAACGATATCCAAATCTATTCAAAGAATAAGGAAAACCACGCCTATCCTATCCTTGAAGTGTTGGAAACCCTAAGAAGGGAAAAGATGTATGACAAGCTCTCCAAATGCGTGTTTTTGGCTACGCGAGGTTTAGTTTTTGGGCCATGTCATCAACCTAGAAAGGATCATGGTTGATCCTGCTAAAGTGGAAGTCGTGATGCAGTGGAGTTTGCCAAAAAACACCGTTTGAAATCCAAAGCTTCCTCGGATTGGCAGGTTATTATAGGAGGTTTATTTTGGATTTTTCCAAGATTGCCTCACCGTTGACAAAGTTGACAAGGAAATATTATAAGTTTGAATATGGTGATAGTCAAGAGAATGCATTCATAGAGTTAAAGAGAAAGTTGACATAAAATTTTGTGTTGACATTGCAAGAAGGGAATGAAGATTAAGTTTTTTATTCCAATGCTTCTTATCAAGGGTTAGGGTGTGTCTTAATGCAACGAGGAAAATTCATAGTGTGTGCGTCCCGATACTTTAAGACTCACGAGTTGAATTAACCTACCCACGATCTGGAGCTGACTGCTGTGGTATTCGCGTGAAAAATATGGAAATATTATTTATATGGTTTCAAATGTACGATTTCAAAATAACACAAAATCCTAAAGTATTTCTTCGAGAAAAATGACCTTAACATGAGACAGAGGCGATGGTTGGTGCTGATAAAAGACTATGACTGTGAGATCCATTATCACCTAGGAATAGCTAATGTTATGGCTGATTACCTAAGCCGTAAGGAGAATCGTGAACCGATCCAGGTGCGATCTATCATTTGATAGTGACTTCTGATGTGATGAAGCATATTTGTGAAGTATAGAAAGAAGCTCTGAGGCCGAGCATGTGAATGAGGAGAGGATGAAAGGGCAAGTCACAAATCTAGAGGAAAACACCAGCGGTATCAAAACCAGATTTGAGCGTACGTCGATCCCCCGTTGTGGATGTCTGCGGGAGAAAGCGTTAGACGAAGCTCATAATACTCACAACTCGATTCATCCAACAACCACTAAGATGTAACAAGATTTGAAGAAGAATAGGTGGTCGGGAATGAAAGCCGATGTAGCAAAGTATGTAGAGAAATGCTTAACTTGTCTTCAAGTAAAGGTAGAGCATCAAAGCCATACAAGAAGATCCAACCCTTGGAAATTCCCGAATGGAAATAAGAGCATGTTCCATGGACTTCATAACAAAGCTACCTCGTATAGCTAAAGGTTTATGATGTCATTTGGGTTATAGTCGACAGGCTGACAAAGAGTGCATACTTTCTACCGATCCGAGAGATGTATAACTTGGAGCGACTAGCTGAATTGTTCATCAAGGAAATGATTACCCGTCATGATGTGCCTGTGTCGATTGTCTCTGACATCGATACTTGGTTTACATCAAAATTTTGGAAGAAGATTAATGATGCTAGGGGAACCAGACTGCACATGAGTACAACATACCACCCACAGACGGATGGCCAATCTGAAAGGACTATACAAAAGTTATAAGACATGCTTCGTGCATGTATCATAGACTTTGGTGGAAGCTAGGATAGTCACCTACAGTTGATAGAGTTCTCATACAATAACAACTACCATGCTAGTATTGGAATGCCCCCGTATGAGATGCTTTACGGTCGGAAATGTAGAACTCCAGTGTGTTGGGGCGAGATTGGGTAGAAGGAATTGGGGAGTAATAGGTTATTGAGGCTACCAACAAGAAACTTGACAGAATTAAAGCCTACATGAAAGTTTCTAAGGATAGACATAAGTCCTATGCTGATAAATGTTGAAGACTGATTGAGTTTAGTGTCGTGATAAAGTAATGCTAAAGGTTTCACCTTCGAAAGGAATCATTCGATTTAGAAAAAGAGGAAAGCTGAGCCCTCGATTTATTAAGCCTTTCAAAATAGTAGCCGGTGCAGGGGAAGTGTCATAACGCCGGGAGTACCAGATGAGTTAAGTGGAATTCATTCTACCTTCCACATATCACATCCGCGTAAGTATTTAGCAGACAAAAACGCTCATGTTCTACTAGAAGATTTGGAGATAGATGATAGATTGAAGTACGTGGAATAGCCCGTAGCGATCATAGACAGGAAAAAGAAACGATAGAGGAATAAGGTGGTTTCACTTGTCCTGGTATAGTGGAAACATAGAAAGGGGTCGGAATCCACTTGGAAATCTGAAGATAAAATGAGACAACATTACCCTCAGTTGTTTGATGTATAGAAGTTTTCAAAGACGAAACCTAAATAAAGGGGATAGACTTGTAACACCTTGGATTTTTCAAAGAGAATCAAAGTTCTCGCATGGAGGAGGGGTTCTCGCGCGACTAAGAGTTATCACGCGAGAGTACATGCGAGGTGTGGAAACAACATAAACACACCAGAGCACCTATTTGTCTCCACTTCACATGAAAAGTTCACCTGTTGTGTTTAGAGACAGAGAGAGAATCGAATAGTTAGAAAATGAAAGCGGTAGAAAGTGGTGGCTAAGGTATGTATTCAACTATATTGATTTATTTATGCATATATAATGGGTTGTAATGATATTAGTGAATGATTCTGTAGCTCTTGATCAAAAAGCTATCGGTTTGGTTTTTTCTTGTGCAAATATTTAAGATGAGTTCTAGACCTTTCTTTTTAAATGTTTTTTATGATTTGGGACTAATATGCATACCTTAATGAATGTTTTGATAAAATAAAATAGTGTTGCTTGGTATAGAACGTGTTTGGGTATTAATGTGGCTTGCGGATCGATAACTTGGGATTGAAGTTTCGAGCAACTGCATAGTTCTCGCGCGACTGGTATAGTTCTCGCATAAGACGGTTATTCTACATAGTTCTCGCGCGAAGGATGAAACTTGGGAGGCAAGTTATCGCGCCCTGGTTAGTTGTCATATGAGGAGTTCTCATGCGAGATATAGTGTTCACATGGCGATTATGTGAGAGATATAGTGCTCGAGTTATGAAGTTCTCGCACGAACCGAAGTTATCGCATAGTGTTACGTGTGAATGATAGCTCTAGCATAGATGGACTTCAATAGTTTTGTAATTTGAGTCGTGTATAGATGCCCTCGTAAGTGTTCGATAAAGAGAGTATACATAAAGAGTTTATAGCTAAGAAATAAATTAAGATATACATATTACAGTTACAGATTATAGTAACCTTAGTACAATTTGCATGTGAAACGTTAAATCACTTGAATAATAATACAAGAATAGTTACCCGTTAAAGCATAGCTATGAAAACGTTAAAGTATGCTAAAGAAGTCTTGCAAGCATAGATGTCATCATGTATTTCAAGCCTCGACATAGGAGTCTTGCGTAATGGCAAGCGACACGAGCTTTGCATGTGTTGCAAGAAAGATAGGAGTCTTGCGTAATGGCAAGCGACAATAAAGTCTTGTGTTTTACACGAGAAAAGGCTAAAGGAGTGTTATACGAAGTACAGACTCACGATAAAGTAAAGATAAAGTAGTTATAAAGTAAAAGTTAATGCATGGTTAAAGAACGAGTATAATAGTAGATAAAGATGTCTTACCTTAACATAAGCACAAAGTTAAAGTGTATGTATAGTTAAAGTATGAAAGAGTGTATGTTTATAATAAAGTTTGGTTATAGTATTTGATAAAGTAAACTTAGAGATCACTCAGCATTGCTGATTTTTGTATGCATATTTGATTGACATGTATGCTGCAAGAATAAATCGTGAGATTGGCATAGATTGGAAGCTACTTGGCATATAGTCGAGACTAGCATCCTGGGATAGTTGAAGATAGACAGTTAAAGTTATCATAGTTTAATGTAATTATTGAATTATGAAAATGTTTTTTTTCCATTGCGTATGTTTGATGTAATTATTGAATTAAGACAATGTTTTGTTTTCCGCTGCGTATGTTAATGAAATTTTGAGTTCAAGAACTTGTGTTTCTGATGTCCAAACCCAACTATGAGGTTGCGTGGAAACAGAGCCTTACACATTCAAATATAGTTCTGTGAATGAACCTTTCACTCCGGTCATGTGGTTACTTGCCCCATTATCAACATATCACATTCTTTTGTTTTCCCAAATTTGTGTTTATTCTCGATTTAGAAGTATAGCGATGTTCGTTTACAGAACCATGGAATTGCAAGTTTTTCGCATGTATTCTTAAAAGTAGAGTAGGTTCCTCTTCTTAGTTTGAGCAAGATTTGCCTTTTCTCTCTTCTCCTTTGATTCCTTGCACTCGGAGACTTGATGCCTATATTGGTGACAGTTGAAACATTCAACGTATCTCTTATCTCTTGTTTTGTTTCCATGCTCACGGTTTCCAACGTTCCACCATGGTTACCCCGACCTCGACCACATCCACGCAAACCGCTACAACCTCCCTGGTCCATCTTTCCATGGCTGTAGCTTTATGAGTTTTGTTTTAGCCATTAAAGCTTGTTTGAACGCCGGTCTTCATAAGTAACAAACTATTGTCACTAGTTTGACGACCCTTCTGATTTTTCAACCTATTTTCATATGCCTTCAAATGACCTATCATCTCTTCAAATGGCATTTGATCAACCTCTATAGACTGCTCCATTGAAGCCACCAGATTAAAGAATCTCTCAGGTACAGAGTCGAATATTTTTTGAACAAGTTCTTCATCTCCTAAAGTTGCTCCAACACTATTGTATTTGGAAATCATTCCGGACAACTTTCCGGCATACTCATTGATCGCTTCATCTACAAAGCCTCAAATTCGCTTTTCAAGATTCGCAGCCGGCCTTTAGGAACCCATTCAGCCCCACGAACCTTGATTTTAAAGACTCCCATACATCCTTTCATGTCTTCTTCCTCGCGACTTGAGACAAAATTTCTTTAGGGATCGCCTTAAATGTGAATGCTCAAGCTAGTTTGCTCTTCTTTTCATCCATAACCACTCCGGTTTAGTGGTGTATAAATTGGGTTTTTTAGAAATCGGTTTTGGTTTCAAACCTAAACTGATTTGGTCAAAACAGGTTTGGCCTCAAACCGGTTCATGTTCCAAACTGGTTTTAGGTTTGGGAATCCCGACCCTATACAAACCGATTTGGGTCGGTTTGGAAACCGGTTCGGGCTCAAACCGGCTCAGGTTTTTTTAATAATCATTACAAAGTAATGAAATTTATAAACTATGAAATCATAATAATAAAATTATGAGAGATGAGAAATTAAATATACAATTAATAGTTTTTTAATCACAAGACGCATCTATATATTTTTATTTATCAAAGATAATTATGATTTATAAAAATTTAAACATACAAACGACTTAAAATTAAATTCATTTAATACTTTAACTCTTAAAAATCAAAGTAAAATACATAAAATATAAAACATAAAAGCAATTCAAGCGAATTAAAATTAAAATTTTGTTTTTAACAACTAAACATCTAACGTAGTCGTTCTTCGTTCATTCATTGTGTATTTTGATGCTTTTATTCTTCACCCCCCGAACCGAGCTATTACGAAGATAATCATCGTATGCCGCTTCATCATCGGTCATTTCGGGTGTCAATCCACTCTCTCCTTCATCCACGTATAATTCAGCTTCATATTCCAATTCTCATTCAAGTGAGCATTTGTCTTGTATTCTTTCCGCGGCATCCAAATAATACTTCAAGCAAATTAACATTTCAACCGCTTGGGGAGTGAGTCGACTTCATCTTATTGATATAATCCTGCCACTAACAGAAAAAGCAGATTCCGAAGCTATTGTGAAAATTTTGACGGTTAGTAAATCTCGGGCCATGGTGTATACGATGGGAAATTGATCTTCCTTACCTTTCCACCAAGACAAGAAGTCAAAAATTTTAAAATCTTATAGAGTCGTGGTGGATAAAAAGTTCGTCCCACCACACCTCCTGAGTTCGCTACTAGTAAATGTTGGATCATTTGAACTTTTGGCATGTGCCGCATGCCTTATTGACTTATGAATGTTTGATGTTTCACCATATTTTATGGAATAAACATCAAACATGTTTGATAAATGTTGGTTAAAATTAACTTTTGGCATGTGCCGCATGCGTCATTGATTCATGAATATTTGATGTTTCACCATATTTTACGAAATAAACATCAAACATGTTTGATAAATGTTGGTTAAAATTAACTTTTAAACTTTGACAATAAAACGGGTCTTCTTCATCTAAACCCAAATCAAGAGTAATTTTATCAAGTAAAGTTTCAACCCCCAAAGTATTTAAGGAAGGGCTTAAGGCTTTGGCACATGTAATAACCGGAGGCATTTTTTTAAAATATTTTTTAAGTTTTTCATTCATTGGGGGTATCATATCCGAATAAGGTCTACACCTAAACGACAACTCATTTAATTTTGAAGACATTAAGTAAAGTTGATGAAGTACTAATGGACTCATCGGATAATAATCTCCAGAAAGACAAGTACTTGCGGATTTAAAAACAAGAAACATTTTACTTATTTCTTCATTAGTAGCCCAACCCAATGGATGGTAAGTCAAAGTCTTCTCACGACGCACCAAAATATTATGAAAAGTTATTTAGCTTTCTTTTTGGTCAATAGCCTTTTCTTATATGTTACAAGTTGAATCCAATTGTGTAGGTACGTCCCAATTCATACCTAAACATTTAGAATTTGCGTCTATACGAAACTCGTGATACTTACTATATCTATGGTTATGCTAAAATATCACGTAACATTCTTAAATGCATCTTTTGTTGGTTCAATCGTTTTTAAACCATCTTGAACAGCTAAGTTTATAATGTGCGCAACAAATCGACTTTAAAAAAACACACTGTCACAAATTGGTTTATTAATTTAAGATGTTCTATCGCAAGCGTGTTATTTGACGCATTATCAAAAGATATAGAAAAATTGTGTTTTCCAATTTATACGTTTTAATAATTTTGTCAATAAGATAAAAAAAATTTTCACCAGTGTGAGGATAATCAAACAATTCAAACGCAATCGTACGTTTTATCATTTGCCACGAATTGGGTTATGGGCGGTGACACAAATGTACGAGTCCGGTGAACCGTGAGGAGTCAACCAAACATTACTAGTTAAGTTAACACCGATTTGTAAATTTCAAAATAAAATATAAATTTATTTTTAGCTTTTTGCCACACTTTCAAACAATCTATTTGAATAGTAGCACGACTTACATTTATATAACGTGGTTGGAGAGTTCGTTGAATGAGTAGAGTCAAAGGTTCATTGTAGCAATGTTTGAATGTCAAGCTTTTCTTGAACTACAAAATGCGACATTTGCTCCCGAACCGCATCAATGTTATAAGCCCAAATATTTCATTTGCTTGTCATCGAAGCTTGACCTCGAGATGGTTCATCTTTCAAAGCCTTACAATATTTATGCGCAATGTGGTTTTTCGAGATTGTATTTGCATCTTTTTTGAAAAACTTATTGTTAAACTAGCAACGAGCTTTGTTCGTATCGTTAACCATTTACATAAATCGTAACTGCACCATATTTTGGAGTTCCTATTCGTAGGAAGGATTGCTACCACTACGTTGTTTGAAGACGCATCACAACCAACGAATGATTGAGCACTTGATTAATCATTTGAGAGTTTTTTTATGCACGAAAGTATTGAGCGTCTTTTTAAATTTTTAGAGTAGAGAGCGTTTTAAGTTGTTGTAGTTTAACCAAAACATCTAATACATATTTATACTAACCTAATGGGATGTAATTTTTAAAAAAAATCTCCAAAAGGGTCAAAAATGCCCCAAATGCTCAAAAAACGGCTATATTAACGTAACATAACAACTAGTTTTTAAAACCGGTTTGGGAATTGGTTTGAAAACCGGTTTGAAACCGGTTTGAGGTCCAGAATATGGCAAATAGATGGGAAACTGGCGGTGCGGGTCGGTTTGTGACCGGTTTGGGCCAAACTGTAGTTTTTTTACCGATTCCGGCTTTTTTGGCCAACCGGTTCAACGAACTATTTTTTGCCCATCTCTACTCTGGTTGGTGGCTAAATTGCTTCCTAGAAGCCTTGTGCATCCATAATAGGGATGTTCACGAACCAAACAGAACCGGCGTAGCTCTGCTCAAACTCGGTTCGATTTCAAACCGAGCGGCTCGGTTCGGTTCGAATTTACAAATTTGGCGCAAACTTCATGCTCGAACTCGGTTCGGTTTTAAACCGAGCGCTCGGTTTCGCTCGGTTTTGTTTGGTTTCGTGTTATAATTTAAAGCAAAACTAATAATTCATTCAAAAGTTTCAACTTTCAAGTTCCAACCGTAGTATTTTCACCAATACTTGTCAAATGTTCTTTAAGAACCAAATTATTATAAAAAATCTTGCATCAAGATATCGTGATTAGGAACAACTGAACAATATCGGGCTTTGAACAAGGTCAGACTTTGGAGGCGGATTGTCGAAGGTGGTATGCGCGATCAGACTATTGCAGGTCGGATTGCCGAAAGTCAGGGTCGCATGTCAGAGTGTTGGAGGTCCGGGGTTACATGTCCGAGTGCCGGAGGTCAGCGCCTCGGCAGTTGGTAGGGAGGTGGGGGATACGAGGGATGGCTAGAAAGTGGTGATGGGTGGAATGGTGGAAGGATTTTGAAATGTGAAGTGATGATTTGATTAGAGAATTAAAACTTTACATGTAGGGTAGTTGATTTTTTGACTAAATAATTAAAATAGTGGTAAGTGGTAAATAACTAAATATATTAACAAATATATAATATATAAAAACTACATTAAAAAATAATTCGAGCGAAACCGAGCGAGCGACGAGTGAGCGTACCTTTGCTCGTGCTCGGTTCGTTCTCAAACCGAACCGAGCCGCTCGATTCGTTTACAACTGAGCCAAAATTCGAACGAGCAAAAATCCGAGTTTTTTTACGAACGAGTTCGAGCGAGTTTTGAGCGCCGAGCTATTTGAACAACCCTAATCCATAATCGCTTCCATCTGTATGGCCCAAGTCATGTAATTTGTAGAGGTTAATACGGGATACTGAAACTGAAAGGAGCTATCCTTTGATGAATTGGTGTTCAGTGACGACTGAAATAGTATCGAAACATGGGTACTTTGGCATACGAAAATGGATTAAAAACTCAAGCTCTGATGCCAAATGTTGGATATCAGATCAAACTTATAAACAAGCAAGAAAAACAAAAGTTAATGAATCAATCGACTTTAATAGATTACAAAGAAGAAATGTCGACTGATTGTACATTGAATAAAGAGCTGCTAGGATCGAGCTTTAAATTTTATACTATTAAAAAATCAGTGGGAGGAATAGAATTGTATAGTGGTTTTAGATATTGGCCATGAGTCTTTCGTAAAGAATCATGTTTGGTCCATGTGTGTTCCACTGGTAATGCATGGGGTACAACCCTATGCCTTTTTTCACCATCTGCATGGGGTCTGATCATTTTTAAAAAGAGAGAGAGAGTAAGAGGTTTGGGATTTGATCAGGTTGTGTGCCACCGTCTTCGTCGTTGCATGGCGGTGGCTGACGTTGTGGCTCTTGCCTATCTTTGCAAATGGGTTGTGGGTTGTTGTTGGGATACATCGACGTCGACCTTCTCCCACACCGCCATCTACGACTCGACCTGGTGGTGTAGCCGCCCACGAATGTGGATGTCGTCGTGTGCTGGCGGCTTACTCACTAATCTATCTTTGGTTGCTAATGATTTGTTAATGGTGTATATACACCTGAGTAATACGTTGTTGGTGCTATAGTTTTGAATATTCTTGCTGTTGTTGGTAATTGTTTATAACTGGTCAATAATGTTGCACTGTTGTTCATTTGAGACTTACTGTTGGGTCCATGACGTTGAGTGCACGCTTATCTGAGACATGATAGAAGGTGGATTTGGATGTGGCGTAAGGTTGTTTAGTTGTATTGTTGGCAAGAGTGTTTCTCGATGCTATAGGTTGCAGTTGCAATGAGATGGCGTTTATATGCTCCAGAACACCTTGATTGTTGTTGGTTGTCTGTATTGGTAGTGTTAGTAATGTCATACGTAATCGTTTGATGGCTATGCTGAAGAAAAAATTAGTATTTGTTGTTTGGCGTGGCATCGCTTTTGCGTTGCAGCCACAACTAATCCATTATTCCGAGCCTTGGCTATTGATCAAATTTAATTCTCGTGCATAAAACAAACGGTTGTCGAATACACATCTTATTCGCGCAACACACGACTTTGAAAACGACTAGTATATGAAAATAACAAACTTTTGCTAAAATGTGGATCCACATCTTCCTGAAGTCAAACACTGCTGACGTCCATAAAATGAACGTTGCTTCCTTGAGATTTGGTCAACTATCAACCAACCATATGGAAAGAACTAAAGTGTCTATATTGGCAAGTATTGCAATAGATCTCCTCATATGATTGATTGAAACGGCATGTTCTGATTAGATAATTAGTTGTTCAGCTGCTGATATTGGTGTTAAAGTGCATCAACTAATCAGAACAACCGATGCAAATCACTGATGGTTTTCGTGAAGTAGCAAATGCTGCTAATAGCTCATCAAGATGGATGAAAGGTTGCAGCAATTACCAACTGTTGACAGTTAAAGCAAACTAACGGGTTCAATGAACTTCACCTGCAAAGAACTCAGCACAAGATTTTAGTTATTTCAATTTCAAATATAATTTTAAAGGTTTGTGATTTTTTTAGTTACTATTAATTGTTAATTATGGGTGATGAATAGTATAGTTTTTAAATTTTATAAATTGACCATAAAACTTTTCCATTTTTGAATTTTGGTCAGAAAGTTTTTTTTATTAATTTTGAATATATATAATATAGCCCCCTCATTTTTGTTAAAATTATAATATATATTAATTTATTTACTTTTTTTATAAAAATTGTCTCATAATTTTAAGTGTGCAGGACGTTTTTCTTGTGCCCACAACTTTAAATAAACTTACAATATGGAGATATTTTTAATCACTTTTATCATACATTTCGAAGTAGATTTTAATCTAAGTATCATGTACAAATCATCGAAACTACATCTTGGTTTCGTTTTCTTTATATGAAGTGTCGTGTTTTATTCTTCACATTTTATATAATTTTGAATATACCGTTGTGACGTTCTTCTTTTTATCAACGTCTCGACATGAATCTATTTTAAGCCAAGCATTACAAATATCCCAATGAATCAACACTCAGTCGCAACGCACGGATTACATATATTAGTTTATATAAGTTTATAAAACAATAACTTACCTCATAATGCAGACAAAACATATTATGATGTTCTTGTTCTAGAATTCATATCCCTGCAAAAAGTTGAAGAATAAGAAGATTTATCGAACTTTCACTTATTCTTGAATCTAAGGAAGAAAATACTTTTTAGTTTTTCTTTGATAGGTTAAGTGGTGTGTCTTGTAAATGGTCATGTGTTTAATAATATCCTTAGGGGAAAGTTATATATGTTGTTTATGTTTTCATATAATTTGTGTTTTTTAGAATCATTATAGAAGGTAACAACATATATACATACTACGTACCTCTTCTTGTTTGGTCTTGATGAAGGAGTTGAGATCTGGCTTTACATAGTACTTCCCAAAGCTTGTATCCATTACTTTCAGCTCGCGGGTAGACAAATGTCCCTTGGTGAAAACCATAATCCCAGGACATCTTATGATTTGTAAGGTGTCCAACGCTGGCAATGAGAAAGCCTCCTTACCTAAGCAAAATCCCTTGAGACTTCGAAGACATTCTAGTTTTAAGGACTTCAGACGAGGAAACTGCATAATCCCATTTACTTTCGCATCACGGTCTTCTTCTTCTTCTTCCTTCACAATTTTCTCAATGTTGTCACAGTAACCTATTGTGAGGTTTTGGAGTTGAACTAGACTACCAACCATGGAACATGTAAGAACATGTTCTAAACTATTGCATACATAAATAGACAGAATTGTTAGGCTTGGAAACTCCAGTACCATCCTTTGGTTCGTCTTCCATATATATTTGAGATCATATACACGATTTAAATCCACTTGTGTTAGGTTTGGAATTGGAATCTTGACAACATAGTGTGATTCATTCCCTTCCAATGCTACTACTTCAAATACCTCTTCTACACGCCGACAAGAACATAAATGAATCTTTTCAAGCTTCTTCAATTGTAGCAGCACAGTAGATGGAAAAATAGTTGTTTCACCATCTCTTAATCTTATATTAATTTCTATCAAATTACAAAAAGACCAAGGCATCCATTCTAAAGTAGTAGGATCTGAAGAAGAAGAAGTTGGAAATGTTGTCTGCAGCAAAAATGAAAACACAATCCGTTTGTTGTTAAGATCAACGTAACACATCCAATTACACAGTGAGTATGAAACAAAATAAAGATATTCTTATATGTTTTATGAAAGATGAGAGTCAATGAAGACATTATAATTAGTAATATCCAACAGCTCATTTCAAACCTTTCTACATTCAAAACGAAGTGTTCATTTGAGTACATTCATAAACTTCATTATAAATTGTGTCTAATACCATACGTAGTGGGTATTTTGAGGCTCCAAATATGATTACGTGTACACAAGTGGGGCTCCAAACATCATTATAAGCTAATTAAAAAGGACTTTAAATCCATAGGTCTTCAAGCCCTTAATGGGTGTCAAACACAATTTCTCCTAAATTATTATATCAATAGGGACTCCAAACATTAGTTAACCACTACACTTAATATAGAAAGGGCTTTAGTGAAATGATTTTTTATCTAAATGACATTTAGATAATATTTCAACTAAAAAACCACTACACATAGTCTAATAATAGAAAATGTTCATTTATTAGATGATGCAAAGTAACTTAAATAAAAGAAGTGTACCTGATACTTGCTGATCCTTCCGTGAAAGTTAAGGCCGCATTCAAGACTATATTTTCCTAAGCCTGTTTTTATGTACTTGAGCTTTGGAGCTTTTGACTCACCAGGTGTGAACATTATCAATTGAGGGCAATCATTGATTCTTACATCATTTAATACGGGCCATCGGAACTCATTCATCCCCAAAAAGTAACCTTTGAGGTTTGGTAGATCCTCAAGTTCAAGCATCTTTAGACGAGGAAACACCACTTCTTTTGATGACATTTCGTTTTCTTCTTTTACAATCACTTGCATGGCCTTGCATCTAGTTACACTGAGCAATTTGAGTTGTTTGAGGCTTTCAAGAGTGGAGAATGTGAATACATGTGACAGAAGAGGACACCAGGAAATGCTCACTTGAGTTAGGTTCGAGAGTTGAGGGGCGACTAGCGTAAGAATGCTTTTTATTGTTGGAGTTGTTAATGTAGTACCAGCACCACCATGTGGGCTTCCTTCATCAACATTGTTAGTTCTCATTTCACTTTCAAATATCTCCATCATCGTTTCACAATAATGTATCAACAGTAGTTGTAGCCTTGTCATTTGTCCTAATGCATACCATGGAATTAGACTTAACAATGCACGACAATCGTATACGTGTATCTTTGTGGGGTATTGGCACAGGGACCAACTAGCACCGGTTACTCGACCACTCTGCAATGAGTCACAAATAAATAATTATCGATCGATATTTATTGTTGTTTTTAGTCCCCACCCTCACCAAAGCAGCAAACTAAATATCTTATTTATAAATCATATTCATCTATTTCTTAGTTTAAGTCCCATGATTATTTTACTTTATGAATTACAACTTAAAATTCTCATTTAATGTACCTAAGCATTGTTAAGGTTTTATATATATACATCTAGCCTACATGGTAGAGCCACATGTCTCAAACAATTTTTAATAAAAAGTTAACGTAGAAGTATGAGTAGTTAACGCTATTGAAAAATAAAACATGGGTCTAAGTGGTATTATAGATAATATTGTTAAATAATCATAATATCATACCTGGGATTGATCATCAATATTCTTTAAACATGACATGCAATTAAGGTGGAGAGAGTCCAAATAAGGAAAGAATGTGGAGTTTTTATTGGAAGATGCAAATGTTGTAATTTCTACGTTTGTATCATCTCTGCTCGACGTAACTTCTTCAATACCATCACACCAACCTATAGAAACACTCTTCAAGTTGAGTAAATATTTTGCCATAATAGGAGAAAACAAGTACTTTATATTGGGACAGTAGCTCAAGTATATGATTGTGAGGTTTTGGAATGGAAATTGCAAAGGTTTATGTTGAGGAATTAAGAATTCATTCCAATTGCATTTCCACACATGACTCGTCTCTTTCAACCCTTTTAAGTTTAGAACCTCAAGGTAGGGAAGTAGTAATGGTTGGTGACCGTCCATCTCGAACACCACCTCCTCCACTCTTTCATCATATTCTAGTTCAAGATCTCGAACGTGATGACACGTGTGCAAAAGATAAGATGGGTATGTGACATCAGGAATACGCTCATTCATTTCTGTTATCTCTCCTTTAAAACTAGCATTGATCTGCATGTAACAACATTCAAATGTAACTAACAATTTAAGTTTTACATTCAACATATATACATGCAAGTTGCAACCATACTTACTGCGTAAACACATTCATATAACTAACATGGGTGAGTTTACACTATAACTAATCAAATTGTTAATTGTTTAAACAAAAAGTGATTGCTTGGGTGGCGTGTGATACCTTTTCACCGCTATACTGTGTGTTGTATTTGGTAAGTGCTCCCAGATCAAAATTGGTTGTGGTAGGTGTGAAAATATTTTTGAAAACTGGACAATTTATTATTTCAATGCTTTCTACACCTTTAAAGCATTTGATGTGGATATCACATGACTTATTTACTCCTTCAATCCTCCACAGCTCTTTTAGCTTCCCTAAATTATCAACTCTGATACGTCTTAATTTGCTAGTATTGTATTCTCCTGTTCCACAAACACTTTTGAATTCAATGTCGAATAAAACTTGAATGGAACCACATGCTTCAACATCAAGCTCTTCTAAAAGAGTCAGTAATGGCAATGGACTGCTTGGGAAAAGACTTATCAGGTTATCACATTCTCTCACTCTTATCATTCTAAACATGGAAACATATTTTTTCATCGGTAGCGGTCTCGCATGGCCATACACGCTTCAAGTTCTCCATCCTAGAAATATCTAATTTCTCCAACCGAGGAATCACCACCTACACATACATTAATTAAGCCTTGTTAGATCTGTAAATGGATATATAAAAAAATGATGAATTATTATTATTATTTGTATTTTGTAGCATCATATGAATAGATAAATGGATGTACCTTATTGTTCAATAATGATTGTGTTTCAAACGTATTACGAGTGTGCGGAGGATAAATGCTTGTGAAGTTGGGAAGACCATCAAGTATCAACTCCACCATTTGTGGAAATTCAATCACATTGTCACAAAAGCATACCATCTTTGGCAGATCGGTCAAACACATAAAAGTCAACTTGTGAAATCTAATCACACCAACTCTACTATTCTCAGCAACGAGTGTTCTCAAACCAGGGCACTCGGAAACTGTGAGCCGCTCGAGTTTCTTCAAACAACTTACCACATCAAATGTAAAGAGGCATGTCAAATCTACACACTTTGAAACATGAACAACTGTTAAATTGGAAAATGAGTAATGCATCAGAACATCTTCAAGACAATTCATCTCATTCACTTGTAAACCCAGTTCCACTGTTTTATTGAATAGCGCATTGATTTCGCATTCCAAAAGCTCATTGCAGTCACCAACGTATTGAATTGTGTTTTTCAATAAATTATTTTCACCACCTCTCAGTTCTACTAATTGGCAACCTACAGATATCCTGAACCTTTCAGGTTTTAAAGGACATGTTTTTCGGTTGGGCCATATTCCCATACAACTCCAACTCTAATGCACATAGCCTATGTGAAAGCATCTCCAGCTCCTCACAATTGGCCTTTGTAAACCTGATAGGACTATCATCATGAGCTCTCATGTAAAGCTCTTCAAGGCTACACAAGTTTTTAAAGACACCATCGTCAATACGAAGGTCAACGCATCCAGTCAAATCTAGTAACTTCAGTTTTCTCAACTTCCCTATCGTCGATGGTAGAATTCTTATTCCACAATCAGCAAAGCTTAGTGTTTCCAAGTTGCTAAGATTTCCAACAAGTGAGATGTCATCATTTATGAACCGACATGAACGAAGACACAATGTTCCAAGCTTGGTCGAGTGTTCGAACTTTACAGGAAGCGTTGGAATATGCATATTTTCAAAAGACATAACTTCAAGTTTATCCATTCTTTCGTACGTATCTTCTGGAAATTTAAGGAGCTCATACCCATCTATTAACATCAACATCGAGAGGTTTGGGTAATTGAAGTCTACTGGAAATTTAGACATACCAGTACACTTCAATAGAATTCTTTCATAAGACTCATTCGCATCTTTTGTAAGTCGATTACACGACATGCCATTATGGTTGACAGTTGAAGCTTGTTTGACCTTTGTAAAATTACTTAAAACAAAAGCGCGCATGAGATCATGCATTTTGACACATCCTGTGGTTTCACTTTCTGTGAGCAGGTTTGCACGTATGAGGTTGCTAACACAAATGCTGGTTCGCCTTCTTGCTTCTGCTAAAGTATGCACATTAGTAAACAATTTCAATCCCCATCCATACCTCATCAAGTCCTCGGTACGAATATTGAAGTCATCCGGAAATAAGCCGCTAAGAAAAAATGGCTTTATCATCCTCCTTTTGGAGATTATTGTAGCTAATTTCAAAAACTTTATGCACGATGTCATTAAGGTCTTGAAGGTCATCGTGTTGTAAGTTGGAGAGTGCTTCTTTCCATGCATCCTTTACATTACCTCTAAGATTATCCGCCATTGTTTTCAACGCAATTGGTAATCCACCACATTTCTTCGCAATATCTTCGCCTATACTTTGGAGTTCAGGATCATGGCCATTTGAAGGTGATGGTCCTACTATTCTAAAAAATAAAGATATTGCCTCGACATCATTTAAGACATTTACTCTAAAAATCATGTTATTTCTAACACTCATCCGAGTGCAAACATATTCAAATCGTGATGTGAACAATACCTTAAACCCATCTGGCAAAGGGTCCATTAGTCCAACATCTTTGAGGTCGAACTCTTTCCAAATATCATCCATTATTACCAAAATTTTATTTTGGCCTTGTTGTGACATCCCCTCAAATGTCTTACGAAGCCGATCAACCCTAGCATCTTTTGTTGTTTCAGTTAAATCTACACTAATGTATTCAGCAATAGCACGTTGAAGAGCAATTGCATCATTGTCTTCCCCAACAACCACCTTTACAACCCAATGGAACATTTTTGAATCTTCCACAGCCTTCTTTAGTTGTTCCATCAATGTGGTCTTGCCTACACCACCAGGCCCACATAAAGCAATCATCTTTTGAGTCTCATCATTTGACTGGAGGGATTTCAATGCATCATTGAATAACACATCTCTAGACGCGAAGCTGTCGTGGGTGCCATCAAGAACTAGTGTAGAGGTGGATGGTCCTTCAGAAGTACAAGGAACCTTAGCAAGAGAGATTTTTTCTTTAGTGAATTTGATTTTAGATTCTCGCATTTTGAGATCTTCTATCTCCTTGAGAATGTCATATGATTGTTTTCCAGCTTTGTATCTTTTTGACACATTGAAGCATCCAGTTGCACCCGTTGGAATACTTTTTACCCTATCATTCATCTTTTCGACATCCTTCAACCACGGCGCCACATGTTCAGGTACCACTTCTGTGTTTGCAACAGCGGTGTCCCGTGTACGTTGAACTTCTCGTGATGTGTCCTCCAATTGCTTCATTCTGGCTTCCATATCATTAACAAACTTTGGAGAGGATATCAAGAAACCCAAATGTTTCTTAATAGGGACCATCAAAGATTCAACAACTGGAGTGATAACCAGACTTACAAGATCCATTTCTCCAAAACTACAGTTTGATAAAAAGAATAAAATAATTAATAAGAATTAAACCGAACAAACATGACCGATTGAACTTTTAAATTCATTTACATATTTTTATCATTATTTGTTCTGTTTTTACTAAACCTATTTTGAAACTATTAGGTTTATGCCCCCACTAATGAGAATTCCCGGATCGGGCACTATAGGCCGAGGATGTGGAGTGACGTGAGTTCAAGACGAACCTCACAAATTAAATCTAATCATCAGTTCTTGTTTTTCACCTTATTCGGTTTCGGTTCCAGGCTAGATCATCTGAGTCAATCCGGTCCTTGACACATGATCACCTTGAATTCACCCTTAAGCATTTAAACTTAAAAAACACCTTGTTATGCATGTTTTCTTTGCATTTATCTTCCTTTCTTTACAAAATAACAAGGAGACCACCCTACTAAATTATATATGATATATTATATTACCAGCGGTGAGTGTAATCGCTGGTAGAAGTCATTTCGGCCATTGGATCAAGTTAAAATCAAATCCTGGCCGTTTAAATTCGACGGTTACGACGGTTTCAGGGTAGTTTTTGGCAATTTTTAGTGGCTGTTAACATCAAGCTATAGTTACCAATGGTTACCTGGTCTTGTACGGTTCCTTCTCCCCCTTTCTTCTCTCCTCACCTCCGCCTACAACGTATAATATATAGATGAAACATCATAATCCTTCTTATTTTCTATACATCAGGTGTTAAGATGAAAACAAATAGTGGAAGATGAAGGTCGCTCTAGGGCTAACTACATCGCTCTCATGCGCTCGCGCCCCCATTCCTTTTCATCGTCGCTCTCACATGGTAGATTCTATGAAATTCTCAGCCATCCGGCGGAGATTGAGGAGAAAGAGATAGATCCAGACATTGCTTAAAAAGGTATATAAGAAAACATATATATATATATATATATATATATATTATATATATATATATATATATATATATATATATATATATATATATATATATATGTGTATATATGTATATATATATGTATATATATATATGTATATATGTATATATATATATATATATATATATATATATATATATGTGTAATATGTATATTATATGTATATATGTATATCTATATGTATATGTATATATATATGTATATATGTATATATGTATATGTATATGTATATGTATATGTATATGTATATGTATATGTATATGTATATGTATATGTATATATGTATATGTATATGTATATGTATGTGTATATGTATATGTATATGTATATGTGTATATGTATATGTATATGTATGTATATGTATGTATATGTCTATGTATGTGTATGTGTATGTATATGTATATGTATATGTATATGTATATGTATATGTATATGTATATGTATATGTATATGTATATGTATATGTATATGTATATGTATATGTATATGTATATGTATATGTATATGTATATGTATATGTATATGTATATGTATATGTATATGTATATGTATATGTATATGTATATGTATAATGTCTATGTATATGATGTAATATGATGAAAATCATAAAACTATGGGTTACATATATGTAAGTACATGTTACAAAGTGTACAACTAATAGTTACATACATGTAGGGGTTATGTTTATGTAAGTACTTGTTACCAAGCGTACAACTAATAGTTACGTACATGTAACTCATACAAGTTACGTATACATAAGTCGTTTCGCTATTCTCATCGTTCCTTGGAGTTAAAATTAAAAAATATACAACAATCTCAAAAAATAAGGTTGAAATTAACTCAGATATACTTTAAATATATAATAATCTCATGTTGATTGCTCGAGCCTTTAGTTATCTCCCTCGACATCTTGGTGACGTATCTCCTCTGATCGAGCCGGTGAGATTAGATCGTCGTACGTTGTTCGGCATGTGTATTATAAGCTAGTTTCTGGGCGGCATACGATTCTCTATTCAACTCGAGAAGATCTGGTGGCTGGCACCCGTTCAGCAGGTCGGCGTTAATGATTCGTAGCAGCAGCAGGAGCATCCACCGCATGACCAGCCGCTTCCTCAATCACAGTTTCCGTGACACATTTACAAAGATATGAGGCTAGCGGCACGTATGGAGACATTTGTGCAAGAGGTTGTTGTTAGTTTACGGGATCAGGGTCATCGGTTCGATCAAGTTGAGGATCTTATGGATTAACACGTTCAGCTCGAAATTGCGCAAGCACATGCTGCTGGTATCGAACCTCCGGAGTTGTCACCGCCATGACATTACATAGACTCACTGCAGTTTTTATATTATTATTAGAATTGTAACTTTTATTTTGTTATGTATTCAAAAACTTTGTTATTTATATTATCATTTTATAATAATGTTTGTATTGTTATCTCGATTGTTCAGTTAAATTATGAATGTTTGTATTATATTTCGTCGGTTAGTTAAATTACAAAAATAAGTAAATATATAAAAAAGACGTAAAAATAACATAAAACTATTCGATCTCAAAAGTGTTTTTTTGCCCTATACGCGGCGTATGGACTTATACGCCACGTATAGGGTGGCGGGGTATTGTCTTAAAATCTTGAGGTGTCCCAATATCATATCCCAAAACAAAAAGTAAAATTCATTAGGTGGCAGCCTTTGGTTGGCTGGAGTGATATTTTTAATAAGATAATTTATAAAATAAAGAGTAAATTACTATTTTGAAACTCCTCTGGTTTTGGTCGTTTAACTTTTTTAAATCTAAAAGTAATCTTTTGACATATCAGATCTTGAATATGTATTTTATAACAATTTTGGCCCTTACTACTAAATTTGTTAATTTATTCCGTTAATTATAATGGTATTTTAGACTATTTACACCTCACGGGCTATTTATGTGAACTACAAAGTACTTTTAATAATTAGTGAGATATTATGTAATTACTCAAATTACTAAAAACAACCCTCTAATTTTCCTTCCCTTCTAAATTGTTTTTTTTTTGCAAATTTTAAAAAAAATGTTTTTATATTTATTATTTAAACTGTTTATTGTATTTTGGTTTTTTTCTTTACTTTTATTATTATTATATAATAGAAAAACGTTTTGAATATAAAAAAAATATGTCTTTTACAAAGCGTTTTTATAAACATCATTTTAATTTGTTTTTCAAACTTTTTTTGAAAATCATTCTTTTACAAAAACATTTCATTTCTTTACATCGTTTGCTTGTTAAACCCGTTCATTTGTTCAAAATTTATTCATCTTATAAAATATTTTTCTATTAAAATAGTTCTTTTTTAGAACCGGTCATTTCTTAACCTTTTTTTTAAACCTTTCTTTTTATACATGCTTTTTAAAAAATATTCATTTTGAACATCATTTGTTTCCTTAGAAGTGTTCGACTTTTTAATCCCTTGGATTTTTAGATCGTTCATTTTTCGAACTTATATTTTTAGTGACAATAAGTAAAGTATACAATATTGTATATATTTTCAACAACTACATGTCTCATGTTTATTTTTGCAAAAACTATATTTTACTTTATTAAATTGCTAACATTTTATCAATTTAGTAATTTTAAAAATTTCTAACTTATATTGTATAATTAAATGAATGATTTAAAAAAAAAACCAAAAATTTTAAAATTTTATAACTTGTACCGGATAATTAAATTAAAGATTTCTAACCAACAACTTCGAAAAAGTATATAAAAACAAAATCTTTAAAAAGAAGAATTTATTTTTATATATTTAAAACGTGTTTTATTAAATAATAATAATAATAATAATAATAATAATAATAATAATAATAATAATAATAATAATAATAATAATAATAATAATAATAATAATAATAATAATAATAATAAAATAAAATTAATAATAGTTATAGAAATAATAATAATAATAATAATAATAATAATAATAATAATAATAATAATAATAATAATAATAATAATAATAATAATAATAATAATAATAACGAAAGAAAACCAAAATAACAATAAATATTTCTAGCTTGTACTGTATAATGAAACAAAAGATATTGAAATCGTTGAAAGATTAATTTTTTTTGAAAAACGAATGTTTTTGTAAAAAAATAAACATTTATAAAGAAAACAATTTAAAAGAGTTGTTATTATCTATAAAAACCACGTTTGAGATTTCATATTTTTTAAATATATAATTAAAAACAAAAATCACATAAACAATTTAATAACTTAAAAATAAAAACATTTTTTTAATATACAAAAAAAACTCATTTTGAAGAGAAGGAAATTAGGAGGTTGTTTTTGATAATTTGAGTAATTACATAATAACGCACTAATTATTAAAAGAATTTTGTAATTCACATAAATAGTCGCTGATGTGTAAATGGTTTAAAATACTCTTACTTAACGGAATAAATTAACAGAGTTAGTTTTAAGGGTCAAAACCGTTATAAGAGTTAGTTTTAAGGGCCAAAGCTGTTAAGAATACAAACTAAGGATCTGCAAAAAATTATTATTTTTGGCTAAAAGGTTTAAATAGCCTAAAACATAAGGGCAAAAATAGTAATTTACTTTAAAAATAAAATAGAGTAAAACGGTGGTATAAAGTACAATGAACCTATCGAGAACACACAGCTACCCAAAAAAAACTTTCACAATTTTACTACGTTTTTTTTCTCTACGTATCTAAAGTCTAAAACCTTTCATCATCTCCAAAGGAATTCTAGTATAGTGATAAAAGTATATATCTATTATATTTAATTTAAAGTATACTATGAGTAAAGTAAGTCCACAATGTAATATTAAAAAATATTACATTTTATGATCTGTCCCCAGTAGACGGTAGGGTAGGTGGCGGTGCGCGGTGACAAGAAAGAAAAACATCTTTAATTTGACGTTAAATTCTAAATTTACTCTTAAATCTATTGCATAATTAATTTAATTTGTTCCACTACATACAGAACTAGAACTCTTAACAATTAATGAGAACCAATAGTTTTCCACCAAACTCTAACAATATAATACATCTTCTATCCAGTGTTTTCGCGACCGATCGGAGCCGGTTCGACCGGGGATCGGTCCCCTAGCCGGTCCGGTTCGCTATGGTTTGTTTCTGTCTGGTCGAACCGACCGGTTCGTCCCGAACCGGTGGTCGGACCGGGAAACCGGACCGGTTCGAACCAGATTTTTATTTTTTTTTGCTTTTATTGGTTAAAAACAGAGTGTTGAACCATAAATTAATATGTTGCATATACAAATATAATTAAGTTTTATATATAACTATAAAATACATATATAAATTACTTATATTTAATTACATATATACTATATATATAATCTACTATATATATATAATTATGACGTCATCCGGTTCTTAAATCCGGTCCAACCGATCCGACCACCAAACCAGTAAATCGTTCGGTTCGACGTCCGATCCGGTTCTGAAAACATTGCTTCTATCACTTCCTAGTCTCATCAAACCGACTGTGAGTCCGGGGGAGGTCATTGGAAAGAAACGAGAACATCTTCAATTCTAGACAGTAGTTATTACATTAGAGTGAGTGAGATTTTAACCCAAAACAATAGAAAATATATATTGAATAAAACACAGTGATGGACCAAGATTAACGCGTCTAAACAAAAACAACAGTTGCTAATTAATGAATACATAAAAGGGAAATAATACCTGCTTTGGGTGCTACTTCCTCTTCAGATCTACTTTTAATGAAGTTTTGTCTAGAAAAGGATTCAAGGAAAAGACTAAAAGCTGTGAGGAAGAAGCCAAGTGGAAGTTCAAGTTATATAATAAGAAAGAGAGAGTAGCGCATCATATCCGGTCAAAAGTCTCTTTTTTTTATATGTATGTCACAATTTAGACGTGTACAAACCGGTTTTTTGGCCCAAACCGGTTCGGGTCTCAAACCGAAACCGGTTTGGTCAAACTTGGTCAAAACCGGTTTGGCCCGAAACCGGTTCGGGTCCAAACCGGTTTCAAACCTATAAAACCCAAACCACCCAAACCGGTTTGGGTCGGTTTGGAATCGGTTCGGGCCCAAACCAGTTTTTTTTTTTTTTTTTTTTTTTTTACTTTGGATTTTTGTTATATTGAAATAAAATTTTAAACTTTTAATTAAAACATAAACATTTATAACACTTATAACATTTATATAATTTATATAACATTTATATAATTTATATAACATTTATAACATTTATATAATTTATATAATTTGTATAACATTTATAAACAATGTAAGCATTTTAACAATTTATATAACATTTATAAACAATTTAAACAATTCATAACATTTAAACATTTATAACAATTTATAACATTTAAAACATTTAAATAATTTAAACATTTAAAACTAAACATTTAACATAGTTGTTTCTTCGTTCGTATTACTTGTACGTTTATTCCTCGCCACCTGAACCGGAACTGTTACGAAGGTAGTCATCATATGCCGCTTCATCATCAGTCATTCCCGGTGTCAATCCGCTCTCTACCTCGTCCTCGTATAATTCTGCTTCGTATTCCAGTTCTCCTTCAAGTGAACGTTTGTCTTGTACTCTTTCCGCGGCATCCAAATAATCTTTCAAGCAAATTGACATTTCAACTGCTTGTGGAGTGAGTCGAGTTCGTCTTATTGATATAACCCTGCCACTAACAGAAAAAGCAGATTCCGAAGCTACCGTAGAAGCTTGGACGGTTAGTAAATCTCGGGCCATAATGGATAGGATGGGAAATTGATCTTCCTTACCTTTCCACCAAGCCAACAAGTCAAAATTTTTAAATTCATGTGGAGTCATGGTCGATAAAAAGTTTGTAAGACCATACCTCCCGAGTTCACTACTCGGAGTGTCACCACGTTGACGTTTATTACATTCATCCCTTAAAGTATTATATAAATCAAACATTGGATCATTATAATTTTCGGCATTTGCCGCATGCCTTAAAGCATCATGAATTTGTGATGTTTCCCCGTATTTTAATAAATAAACATCATACATTTGTTGTAATTGTTTGTTGAAATTAGCTTTTAAAGTTGTACCATACATTGGTTTACCAACTTCTAAATCCAAACTAAAAGTAATTTTATCAAGTAAAGTTTCAACTCCCGACTTGTTTAAACAAGGGTTTAAAGCTGCGGCACATGTAATAACGGGAGGCATTTCTTCAAAATACTTTTTAAGTTTTTCTTTCATTGGGGGTATCATATCCGAATAAGGTCTACCCCAACACGACATTTCATTTAATTTTGAAGTCATTAAATAAATTTGGTAAAGTACCAACGGACTCGTTGGGTAATAAACTCCAGAAAGACATGTAGTTGCATTTTTAAAAACTTGAAGCATTTTTGTTACTTCTTCGATGATGGCCCAACCCGATGAATGGTAAGAATTTGCCTTTCCCCGACTTACCAAACTATTATGAAAGGCTATTAAACTTTCTTTTTGTTCTATAGCCTTTTCAAACATGTTACATGTGGAATTCCATCGTGTTGGTACGTCCCAATTCGGACCTAAACATTTAGTATTTGCGTCTTTACAAAACTTGCGATATTTAGTATATCTTTGGTTATTACTAAAAATATCACGTAACATTCTTTTAAAACAATCTTTTTGGCCCTCAATCGTTTTTAAACCGTCTTGAACGGCTAAGTTTATGATGTGCGCAACACATCGACTATGAAAAAACACACCCTCACATATTGGTTTATATTTTAATTTCAAATGATCTATCGCAAGAGTGTTGTTTGACGCATTATCAAAAGATATAGAAAATATTTTGTTTTCTAATTTATACGTTTGAATAACTTTATCAATAACATAAAAAATGTTTTGGCCGGTGTGAGGATAATCAAACAATTCAAACGCAATCGTACGTTTCATCATTTGCCACGAATCGGGTTCAACCCAATGAGCGGTGACACAAATGTACGAGTCCGGTGAACCGTGAGGTGTCGACCAAACATCACTAGTTAAGTTAACACCGGTTTGTAAATTTTCAAAATAAGATATTAATTCATTTTTAGCCTTTTTCCACATTTTTAAACAATCTCTTCGAAGAGTAGCACGATTTACATTGGTGTAACGTGGTTGGAGAGTTCGTTGAATGAGTCGAGTCAAACGTTCGTTGTCGAAATGTTTGAATGGCAAGCTTTCTTGAATTACAAATTGCGCCATTTGCTCCCGAACCGCATCAACGTTATAAGCCCAAAGATTTCCTTCGTTTGTCATCGAAGCTTGACCTTGTGAAGGTTCACCTTTTAACGCTTTACAATATTTATTTGCAATATGGTTTTTCAACGTTGTGTTTGCATCTTTTTTGAAAAACTTATGACAAAACTTGCAACGAGCCTTGTTTGGACCGCTAGCCATTTGACATAAATCGTAATTGCACCATACTTCGGGGTTCCTATTCGTAGGAAGGATTGCTACCACCACGTTGCTTGAAAACGCTTCACAACCAACAGAAGATTGAGCACTAGTTGAAGCCATTTCAAGGATTTTTGTGAGAGCGTTTTTGAGAGCGTTTGAGAGTGTTTGTAGAGAGCGTTTGAGCGTTTTTGAGATTTTTGAGAGTAGAGAGTGTTATAAGTTGTTGTGATTCAACCCAAAACATCAAATACATATATATACTAACCTAGTGGGGGTATAATGGTAAAAAAACCTCCAAAAAACGGTCAAAAATGGGTTATAACGGCTATATAGCCGTTACCCAACGGTAACCGGTTCGGTTTAAAACCGGTTTGAAAACCGGTTTGGAAACCGGTTTGGAACCGGTTTGAAAACCGGTTCGGGTTGAAACCGGTTTGGGTTGAGGAAGGGGAAAACCGATTACAAACCGCCGGTTCGGGACCGGGTTGGAACCGGTTTGGGCCAAACCGGTTTGGGCCAAAAACCGGTTCCGGTTTTTTTGGCCGAACCGGTTCCCGAACCGGTTTTTTTGGCCACCTCTATGTCACATATATTATTTTAACAAATACTACTCTTTTTATCTCGAGTCTCGTAGCTGCACCAGAGGCGAAACTTACACATCTAGCCCTTCCTCCGTGAAATGAAATAGATATTATCAAAATTAAGACACGTATTTCCAAATACACCCCTCTTAACGTCTGTTATAAAGATTAAATTGTTGGTGTTTTACGTGCAAGATGGATCTAATTCTAATCACACAGAAGGACCAATGAGATAGCGCGATAGATGCTCAGCGTAACTAAAAGAAAAACAATAACATATTCGAAAAGATTTTAAAAGTGGATTTTGAAAAGGCTTTTGATGCTGTCAGTTGGAGTTTTCTTAACGATGTACTTGAGTATATGAGATTTCCTATAATATGAAGAAACAGGATAAATTGATGTTTATCATCGCAAGATGTTCGGTTATTTTAAATGGTGCACCTACGAAGAAATTATCTATCTATATAAAATAAAACTCATAGCTACAGTTTGCTTTGTTTACTTTTTGGCCACTAATATTTGGTTAGTGTATTTTGGGCCATCAGAATCTTTAGTTTGTTTATATTTTGGTAATCATTGTTTAAATAGAAAAGAAGATGGCGGCAACCTTTCTGCATAATAATAGTTTAAAAATAAGCATGGGAATTAAAAAGGTTTATAAAATATTAAAAAAAGTTATTAGAAAAGTATTTGAAAATATCAAAGAAATGGTCATTTGTTATATTTCAATGAATATTATTATCTTATATTTCAATTTATTTTTTTCCAATAATTTTGTTAAACTTTAATGCTGCAAGTCTAATGTATTCTTTTTTGTGTGTAGGTGAAACAATATGTAACGACTAACATGTTATAAAAATGTGACATTGGTTTTATTTCTTGGACCCGTTCTTTTTCATGAACTTTTTTTCTGTCAAACTGATTTGATTTTGTATTCATGCTTAGATAACGATCATATTGCAGAGTTTCACGCGCGTGAGAACATTCCAAGTTATTAGATATTAAAAGGGGGGGGGGGGTGTTAATACAAAGGGATCTCATGTCCCCTTGTTCACAATGGTGATGGAAGCTTTTAACCTAGTCACGAGGAAGGCAAAAGAAGTAGGCATCTTTAATGGATTACGACTGCCAAATAATGATCCCACCTTATACGATCTATTCTATGTTGATGATCTCATATTTCTAGAGAATGGTGCATGATGAATGTAAATAATTTAGCAAGAATATTGAGATACTTTCATATTTTTGCGTCAGGATTAAAAGTTAAATTCAATAAAACAAAACTTTATGTAGGTGTAGATTCTAAACAACTATTGGAGATGGCAAAAATTTTGAACTGCTAAAAGTGCATCACTTCCGTTTATGTATCTCGGCATAATGGTTTGTAAAGAATTTGAAATTAACAACTGGAAAAAATTGAATGTCGCGAAATGATATCAGATTGAAACTATTTGAGTTTACATCAAAATTTTCAATCGGATAAAACTCAATTACAAGATCAAGTATGATATGTGTGAGAGAAATCCGTAAACGAGTGCAGAGAATGAAGAAGAAGAAAGTCTGTGTAACATCTTGTAATTTGGGTTAATTTAAAGTTAGCTTTGTTAAATTCTTGTATGGACTAATTGTGTCATTCATGAAACTTATGAGTTGCTTATGCATATTACTTTAATTGGTCTTTTAATCCTTTAATTTGTAAGTTTAAAATAATAATTATTATATAAAAATAATAATAATAACTAATAATAATAATAATAATAATAATAATAATAATAATAATAATAATAATGATAATAATAATAATAATAATAATAATAATAATAATAATAATATTAATACTAATATCATTAATAATAATGAAAACTAATAATAATAACAATAATAATAATATTGTTATTAATAAGTTGTAAGAATTATTAAAAATTAAACATGTATAAAACTTTGATTTAAAAGTCTAGGGGGTTATAATGCTAATTTTGAAACTTCAAAAGAAACCTTTTAACATGAAATAACAAAATGAAAACCACACGGGCTAATTGTGTAAATTTTTAAAACCCAACTTCTTTTTTTTTCCTCTTCCCCGACTTTCCGGCCGGCCACCGGCCACCGCCGGCCGCGGCTCCGGCGAGTTCCAAAAACCCACAAAAACCAACCTTTTTTGCTACCAAATCGTATCAACGCTTCGTGAGTACGTTTCGAACGTTAAGAACACTTTAATTTGGGTTTAAATTCGACAATGGGCATCGGTTTAGATCGGTAACCGTCGGCCTTAATTTCTAACCCGTTTGAACTTTAATCCCTAATAATAATCCAATTGAAGACACCTGAACAATCTTGCAACTATCCCTAAACTATCCACATATCCAATTTCGCTTGAAAAACAAACGAACACCGAAGATCAAACCTCGAACAAGTAGCGAACTTTAGCTAGCCGAACCCAACTTTTTCCACAGTCTCACCCTTAATTAACAGAGGGCTTTCGTTCATTGGGGTCTATAGAAGTTTTCTTTGCAACGAATTTGGATAATATCGACAGTTGCACCTCGAACCAATCTTGCCTCTGCCGCGACATTTCCCTTTCTCTCTCACTATCAATTCCATCTCAATCCAGGTAATTAAACGTTGCAATACACTCGGTTTTAGTTGGGGAACAAAAGCCCCATGATCGTTCTTGTTAACAACAAGGATTGATACAACAATTTGATTGATAATGAATCTAGAGTTCTTGAGGTTTTGGGTTATTTGATTAATGTTTTTATAAATTAAAAACCATCTCATAACACGGCTGCGCGCCTGGTTTACTGGTTAGATACTCACCCTTACAGCCTAGAGGTCCCGGTTTCGAACCCGGGCTCCCTCATTCATTTTTTAAAAGGCTTTTCAGCCTTAAATTAATTATAGAAATTTTTTTAATAAGTATAAAAATGGATTTTATAAACTTTAAATATTTTTAAAGTCATCAAATCATTTTCTGTAATTTTTTTCTAAATTTAAACAATTAAATATATATATATATATATATATATAATACCTTAACAAAGATTATTCTTGGTTATTTTTATTTCTAAATAGTAAATATTAAATTAGTATTGGATTAAAACGTTGCTTTTAAATTTTTGTTTAAAGCGTGTTAATTTCATTTAGTTATAAAATTTTTTTAACTTTATATCTAAATTCTTTAAATAATTATAAATATTTTATCTTTCATAACTTTATATAAAATTTGAACATACTCCTTTTCATATATTTTAAGAAAAAATAGTTGATTTCCATTTGTTAAATATAATTGTTTGACAAAACTCCAAATACCAAATTGAAACTCTAGTTCTCGTTTAACTGTTTAACTTATTATTAAACTTAAAAATCTTGTAAATATATATTCTAGGTGCATTGTGAAGAACTACGTTGAAACGGCGCTTATTATTATTCATATTAATCATCAATTATATATTGTTGATCATGTGAGTATTTCTATACCCCTTTTTATATTTTCACACTTTTGGGGTGAAACATGTTACATTATAAACTTTGCACTTGTAAACACGTTTGATTCTTGTAAACTTATGGCATTTCACATGTATGTTGTGGTTAGTTGAACTTTGTAGCTACCATGTAATGTCGAATATATGTACAATCATTAACTATTGCTAGCCTGGCGACGTCATAGATCTACGGGCCTGACAAGCCGGCTTGGTTGATCCAAGTACACTTAGCTTATCGTATATACTTGTAAACGTTTGAGACTTGTAAAACTTTATCAAGGTTTGATTGTGCATTCTGTCTTACATCCCTAGTTACTTTGTTCTCTAATTACAACATGAATTGCCATCTTTTATATACTTATGTATTGAAAACTATGGAAATCTCACCAACATTATGTTGTCCTTTTATTTTTAACATGTTTCAGAAAAGACTCAAACTTGATCGCCACTTTTAAAGTTGTTCACACCTAGGAATGGACCTAGTTAATTAAATGAATGAGCTTGTTATATTTCTTATTATGTCTTCTTTATTTGAGACTTATGTTTGTAATGTACCTTTGAAACTTATGAATAATATATTTGGATTTAATAATAGCGTTATGTGGCTGTGAACGATCTTAACTCTCACTCCTCGACGTTTCTGCCGTCAAGGTTGGGGTGTGACAGTCTGACCAAAAATAGTGTTCAAATTCGAATTTTGTTGGGATTGGTGAACTACCAAAGGCAGTTATTTTCTTTAAATATGACTATTTTTGCGGAATTTTGCCCACAAAGTTTCACATGTAAAATTACAGGAAAATCAAATTTTTATGAATTTTAAGTAAAACAATATTTACTAAAGTAAAAAAGTTTCTAGTTGACCTGGTAGCTCAACCTCAGCTAAGGATTTCGCTTCTTAGATCAAGCTAGGAGTTGTCGCCCCTTAGACCCTGCTATCAGGGCTAAAAACACATATCAAACTAAAAATTTCCATTAAAGATGCTCAATATTAACAAAATTTTATTCTGAGTTTTGTATACAAATCAAACCAATATTGTTCTATTAATTAAGAATTACATAAATTTCTATCTATAGTATATAGACCTTCATCCAGTGTTCCAGACCAATGTATCTTGAAGCTTTTTTTATGTCTTCACTATTTAATGTTTCTGCAATTAATGAGGTTGTTCATGGTCATATTAAGATCAGAAGTTGAAATCAAAGATGCAACATGCATAGAAAATTTACCACATTAAAAAATCTTAGAATCAAAAGACTTTGATCAAAGGACTAGTGTGAGTGTGTGTTTTGGTGGTGTATTTCTTTCAATGTTTTCAGAACCGGATCGAATAATGAATCGGATGTTTTACTAGTTCGCTGGGGCGAACCGGTCGGACCGGATTGAAGAACCGAAATAGTTAATAATATACTTAAGATTTATTAAAAATATAGAAACAGTAAATAACAAATTAACAAAAAATATACAAGATAAATAAAATTTAATGATACTTATTGTACTATTTTTACGTTAAAAGTTAAATTAAAAAACATAATAGGTTATAAACAAAAATAAACAATAATAAGAAATATTAAATAATTATTAGATATTTTTTTCTCCATTTTCCAATGCTTTTGATTGTATTTTTCTTTGGTTTTAAAGTCCCATCAACATTCAAGACCCTCCATCATCTTCTGAAGTCTTTAAATCTTTATTTTCTCAAAAAGTCAAATGCTCTTTCTACTTCTTCTTCCAAATTTTAGATCTTTCAAACCGTAGATCTCGACATCAACGTACATGCTTATACCTTTTTTTGCTGCTGCTTTTTTGTTGTGCATGTAAAGATCTCAACTAGGGATGGTACATATGTTAAGTTATAGCCTGCTGATTCAAATCCGGCGAGAAAATCATAACGGTGGTTTGAGAAATGAGAATATACAGGTTCGACCACTAACCTGGGTCACCGGTTCGACCATGTGTTCGCTTCCAACCGCCCGGTTCTCTCAACACAAAACGAATCACACACAACCGGACCATTAGTCATGCTGAATCCTGTTCAGACCGGCCGATCCGAACCGGTCGTGAAAACAACGATTTCTTTAGCTAAGAAGGTTAGTCCGTCATATCCAATAACAAATCATCAGAGTAAGCTCTTTAGGAACTTTACATCTATTCAAATGTGGATTGATTTCGATCATCCATTGAAACTCTATAATGGATCCTTTTCTTTTTTTTATACTTAATGGAAAAACATTCAATATGTTGTCACGTGTATGAACAAATCTTGACAATTTGAACATAATGAGTTATCAAACGAAACTGTTAAGTTTTGTTTTATACAAATTTAAAACATAAAAATTGTTAACAAAAGTATTGTTTCTCTTCTACAGCGATGCTCCTTTGACCCACCCAAAGCTACAATAACACAACTTCAAACGTATTAAGCCTAAATATACAAAAACTAACATGCCTATTAAAACAATAAGGTGCTGTTTGTTTTTTCTGTAGGAAAACGTCTGCAGTCTGCGGACCACATCTGCAGACATCTGCAGCAGAAGAGGTGGACTAAATGTCTGCAGTCTGCAAGAAAAAGAGTGTTTGTTTTTAACATCTGCAGAATGCTGAAATATTCTGTAATTAAACTAAATTTATTTTTTAAACTTTAAAAACAACTAATACATTAATATATAAATAAAAGTCATAGAAATACATTAAAATATAAATAAAAGTCATACAACACTACAATAATATTCATAAAACCATACGATTACATTTATAAATCGTTTATTCGACATTCTGCATTATCTGCTCAGCAATTTCATCTCTTAATTGACTCATATATTCTCGATTGGATGCGGTACCATGTTCTTCAACATCATTTTCTTCAGCATCAACGTGCATATCACAATTTTCAAAGGACACATTGGGTTGATCGTATTGTGTAAAAAAGTCATCGCTAAGACCCTCTTTCCTTATAAAATTATGCAACGCAAAACATGCAACGGTAATGTTCCTTTGTGTAACCAACAGAAATGGTGCCATCCTCTTCAATATAGGGAACCGTGCTTTCAAAACACCAAACGAACGCTCAATAACATTTCGTAGTTTTGCATGTGCATGGTTAAATTTTTCTTTATCGGTCAATGCACGATTCCTACGAAAATCTCCAAGCCAATACCTTACATTACGATATGGAGCCATAAATCCTCGTATGTGTGCATCAGCGGCATCACAAAGATAATATTTATCTGTAAGGATATATAAATAATTAGGAAATTAAACTAAAATACCAAACATTTAAAAACAATTTATATACCTGATGGTGGTAACGGGAATGGAGCATTTGTATCTGATAAGGCCTCTAAAAATATTCTGGAATCATGTGCTACCCCTTCCCAACCCGCCACAATGAATGTAAAAATCATTTTGAAGTCACAAATTGCTAATACGTTTTGATAACACTCTCCTTTTCCCCTTCCTCTATATAAATCTTGTTTACTAGCAGGGACAACAGCATGTATCAAAGTACCATCAAGTGCACCAACCGCTCCCTTAAAAATTCGCCGAAGTCTTTGGTTATGTCCCGGAATGTTTGGATTTGGATTGAAAGAAGTTGGTATTATCATATCTTTGGCAAAAAGCATCATTTTATCTAACACTTCATAAAAGAATTTATGAATTGTTTGCTTTGAGTGTTAAAATCTACGCTTTATAACCACGTAACGTTGATTATGACCAATTATCATTAAAACATAGCCATCTTCTCCTCAACCGATACATGTTTACTATCCTTTAACGAATAATTTATTCTAAAATGTGCACATAGTCGGACAAAGGATTCACGAGACATACGTAGCAATTCAATGCATTGTTTGGGATTTTCTTGCAATAACTCTAATGTGTATTTATGCCCTGTCATTTCTGAATCATTGTCTCGCATTCGTTTCAAACCTCTTCTCCAAAAAAATGAACATACAAGTACATAAGAATTACTAGAAGTAATTTCTTATTATAATCCATATGATCCTGTGTTAATAATTAAAAGGCAACCATTAAACATCAAAATGTCATCATAAACATTAACCATAAAACATAACAAAATGTCATCACCAACCAAAATACAACCATAAAACATAACAATGTCAACACTAACCAAATACAACCATCAAAACATAACAATGTCATCACTAACCCAATACAACCATCAAACATAAACAACGTCACGTACACAATTATATTAGTTTCATGCTTTTAGCAGTCATTGTAATCCAGCCTTTTAATACTTCTGGAATTTCTGGCAGTGTCATCCACGCCTCTCTCATGGATGACGACACTCCAAAGATATGAAAAGCAGCTAAAAATAAAGGATCTAACGGGTCTAACCCAACCAATTTTAACCTCTCAGAACAGTCAAGTACTGTTGGTCTATCTTTTCCTTTAATTAAAAACTGAAGAGTCTTTTGCATATCAGATGCTAAATCATCAGATGTGATAGATGATTTCGAGGTTCTAGCCCTTTTGTTTGGAATAGGGTCGGGGGCCGGATCCTTGGTAGGCTCGGGGGTATCCTCTGGAATAGGCTCGAAATTGTGTTGTTCAAAATCAAAAGAGCCGGCTTCATCTTCTATGTCATGAAGAATTGTATGTGTAATCATAAGTGGTTTGACACGTTGAGCAGAAGATGATCCAGCAACTGAAGTTGTTTGAGTTGAAGTCCATTTGCAATTTCCAGTGGCAGTATTACCATCAAATAATTCTGCACAAAGTTCTGGAAAAGGCAATGGAGTCGTTTTCAAAGATCTAGCATTCGGATGCCCCTAAACCCAAAATATAAAATATTATAAGTATATATTTATATGTAGCCTTTAAATATATATATAAGTATATGTTTATATGTGAACATACCTTCTTAAGTTCTTCCCACTCCTCGTTTGTTAGGGAAAAAGTATTTGTTTGAGGATTATATATATTTCCTGTTTTGTTTTTCAAATACACAAATCCGACGTACTTGGCTTTCAGATTGTCATAGGCGTTCTTCATTTGTTTTTGATTCAATTCAAGGTCAAACTTTTCTTTAAGAATTTTTCCTAATCTATTCCAAGAGTCTTTTTGCATACTCAAACCTTTCCTACCCACCTTATTTATTTCTTCAACGCAAGTTTCTAACAAACATTGAATTTGCTCGCTTGACCATTGATGTTTCTCGCCCATTTCTATTAAACAATAAAAACATAATCACTAACCTTAAAAAACCAATTACTAAACCAATTTATTCTTCATACAAACTATAACAACCAACTAAACCATATACAAACCATATACCAACCATATACCAACCAACTAAACCAATTCATTTCTCATACAAACCATATACAAACTAATCATACAAACCATATACCAACCAATTAAACCAATTCATTTCTCATACAAACCATAAACAAACTAATCATATAAATCATATACTAACCAACTAAACCAATTTATTTCTCATACAAACCATATACAAACTAATCATACAAACAAACTATTCATAAAGACAAACTAATCATACAAACAAACTAACCATATACAAACTAATCATAAAAACAAACTAATCATAAAAACAAACTAATCATACAAACAAACTAACCATATACAAACTAATCATATAAACAAACTAATCATACAAACAAACTAATCATATAAACAAACTAACCATATACAAACTAATCATATAAACAAACTAATCATACAAACAAACTAACCATATACAAACAAACTAACCATATACAAACAAACTAATCATACAAACAACAAATAAAAAAAAACAGTACCTGCAGGTGGGCGACGGTGAGGGGGCCGAAGGGGAGGGGGGCCAAAGGGGAGGGGGGCCGAAGGGGAGGGGGCCTTCGGGGAGGGGGGCCGAAGGGGAGGGGGGCTTCGGGGAGGGGGGCCGAAGGGGAGGGGGCTGAAGGGGAGGGGAGCCGAAGGGGAGGGGGGCGAAGGGGAGGGGGCCGAAGGGGAGCAGGCATGGTGGCGACGGGGCGGCGGTGGCGCGGTGGCGAGGGGGGGGGCGGCCGAAGATGAAGATGGTTGTGAAGATGAAAATGAAGATGGTTGTGAAGATGGGTGGGGAATGAAGATGGAATCAGATGTTAGGGCTCAACCATTCTAGAAGAGAAGAGGTTAGAAGAGGTGTGAAGACATTGTTCCACCTTTTCTCCGTGCAGAGGTGAGAAATATATTTTTTAATGAAACGTCTTCCAGAAAACAAACAGTCTGCGAAGTAAAAACCTCTTTCCGCGTCTGCGAGCGCGCAGATGAAGAGATGTGGAAGAGGTTTTTTCAAAAAACAAACACCCCCTAAGTCAATTTTATAGTTATAGCCCATCTGAAACTCATTTAATTCAAACATTATCCTAACCTAATTACATAAAGTTTATTTTTTAATTTTATTTTTACATTGCTTCCAAAAATCTTAAGAGTGACTCATGATACCTTAAATATGTAAACTAAGGGAGTGTTTTTTTTTTGAAAAACTCTTCCTGACCTCTTTTGTCTACGCCACGCAGATAATGTCTCCACCACCGTCCCCCTCCACCACCGTCCGCCACCACCACCGTCTGCCACCACCACTGACCGCCTTCACCCACCGTCCGCGTGGAATAAATTGTATTTTTATGGTTTTATAGCTATTAAAAATGTGGAATAAATGATTTAAATAAAATGTATTTAAAAGTTTTATGAATATTATTATACTGTTGTATGACTTTTATTTAAATTTTAATATTGAAGTACTTTTTAAAGTTTAAAAAATAGGTTTATTTTAATTATAGAATGTTTTAGTAGTCTACAGATATTAAAAAACAAACAATATTTTTTTTCCAGGTTGCAGACGTTTGGTCCAACTCTTCTGCTGCAGATGTCTGCAGATGTGATTAGCAAACTGCAGATATTTTGTTGCAGAAAAAACAAACAACACATAAATCATTTTGATACTACAATTATGTTTTATTTATTGTTATAACAATTAGACTAATTAATTTTTTTAACTTATATAAATAAATTTTTTTGAGGGCCCATTTTTACGACTCGCACACGACACTTGAAAATTTAGGAACGGCCTTGTGTTGGACACCAATAGCGAACCGAACCAACCCAATATACCAATAGGAGATATATCTGAAATGGGCGGAAGATCCAACCATTTAACAATAGAATTTCATGTTCTAGTCACATAAGTGATCCAAAGATTCTTCAACCCAACATACCAATAGATTTTGTTGCCTATTACAGAGACGAGTCTTGCTGTATAAATTCAATCACTCTTCTTCCAGCAACAAAACCACTCAAATTTTCAATTTCAGTCTTATAAAAAATCTTTTTCTATAAATGTTTATTATTTTAAGAATTAAGTACCTAAACTGAAGATAATTTATTAAATACAACTTGTTTAATGTTTAGTAATTTATTTTTCTCAGATTTAAAAATAACAGGTAATGGTAAAATAGAAATAAAAAGAACACTTAATAATAAACAAATTTTATAATTGTTTGTATTTAAGCCGACTAAAAAAATAAGCACTAGACTGTAAATTTTTTTATATATCTTTTATTTGGGTCAACTCATTTTTTTAAAGAAATAACAATTATAAAAGAGTTATTATATTTTAGAGTAAATTACCATTTGCATCCCTGACGTTTGTTCATTTTAACCATTTGAATCCTTGCGGTTTCAAAATTGTCATCCGGCCCCTGACGTTTCATGTTATCTTCATTTGAGTCTAGACGTTTCATTTTTATCTTCATTTGAGTTCAAATGAATATCACTGTTAAGATATCTGTTAAAATTGTTATTAAAAAGATGAAATTACCCTTAATATTAAATAATAGAGTAAACTACCATGTGGGTCCCATCCATCAACATCATATTCTTCAAATCACCACCACCACAACCACCCCATCACCACCACCACAACCACAACCACCAGGTCATCACCATGACAATTGCCTATCACCACCTCCACTGCAATAGCCCCTATCACCACCACCACCGCAGCCACGATCACCACCATTGTAGCCCCATGACTACCACCGTAGCCCCATTACTACCGCCACAGCCCCTTTCACCACCACCATAGCCACCCATCATCACCACTGCAACCCCGATCTGTTGTTAATCGGAAGTTTTGGTCGATCAGAGGGACAAATTTGGTTTACTTGTGTTTATTGGTTGTTGTGTTTGGGTTTACGCTTGTGTCGAGGTGGCGTTGGTGGTGCGGCGACGGCGACGGTGGTGCGTCAACGACAACGGTGGTGCGATGACGGAGGTGGTTGCGGTGGCAGTGGTGGACTAGTGGTGGACATAAAGAGGGAGAAGATGGAGAAGATAGAGAGAGTATAAAAGGAGTGGGGGTGTGGATGGGGGAAATTTTTTAATAAATAAGGGTATTTTGTCATTTCACTAAAACTAACGGAAAATTCTAACGTCGTTAGTGTATTGGACTCATATGGACATAAAAACGAAACGCCGGGGGCCGGATGACGATTTTGAAACCGCAGGGATTCAAATGGTTAAAATGAACAAACATCAGGGATGCAAATGGTAATTTACTCTATATTTTAATAATCTCATCTTCTATTTATTTGGTCGGGAATAATTCCAACTCAGAAAATGTTTAAAGACACTTTTAATTTTAAGCTTATCTTCCTCCAACGATTATTTACTAATTGAGAGTTAACACCGTCAATTTTTTGATCCCGTAGACTTCTTATGTGGCCAAAACACTAAGCAAAAAAGTTGAAATTTACCATCATGTCGATCAATTTGAAACTACTGCCCCTGAAACTTGTCAATGTTCACATATTGATCTAAACTACTTGACTAGTTGGAGGTAGATTTCAGGTAACGATAGAGTTAGAAATCGGAAAACGAACCTGATGGAGGCTGGGCGGATTCAGAGTTTAAAATTGGCTCAAAGTTGGCCATATTTTATCAAAAAAAGTAACGGGGGTTAACTCTCACTTAGTAAAGGATCGTTGGAGAAAAATAAGGTCAAATATAAAAATGTTTGTAAACATTTACTGAGTTAAAATTAATTTCGACCAATAAATAAATATTGGAATTATTAAAATTCAATAACCATTTATAAAAAAAAGTTACAGGAATACTAAGATTTAAGTGCATTGCTATTAGAAAGAAAATGAGTTATTTTATAGAACGATATTAAAGTTAGTTATCATCTTATGAATTTAAGTTTTAAAACTGGGAAAATATAATAAAAATCAATATACTTTTAGTATGAATTTAAGTCTCCATATAATTTTTTGTACGTAAAAAACTAACATACTTTATGTTTCGGGTAACTTTGTAGAAATGTAATCAAGTTTCAAAATTGTTTCAATTAGGTCACTCATAAACCTTTTTGTTTCAATAAGGTCACTAAACTTTATTTGATGTTTCAATCTTGGGTATTTAATTTGAATTGTAGGTAAAAGAGATGGTCAAATGTGAGAGGAGGTGGTGGTTGACCACGATGGTGGGAAACGACAGTGGTGGTTTGCGGCGATGGTGGGGGGACGACAGTGGTGATTGGAACACTTATAGAACTTGAAAAATAAATAATTACCTGCTAATCAGGTTAATTACATAGGATTAGAATACCACCCTAAAGTTAAATAACCTATTGAAACAGTTTGAAACTTGAGTGACCTGATTGAAACACTAATAAAACTTTGTTACTGTTTTTATGAAGTTTTTTCATTTTTTTTGCCTAATAAAAGCCTCTTAATAATTTTTTCACATAAAAAATCAAAATATATTTTTTTCACATAAAAAACCCTCAACAAAAAGTATGTTGATTTTTTACGTGCAAAAAAATTGTTTAGGAACTTTTATGTTGAGGTTTTATTGTATGAAAAAATAGAAAATATTTTAGTTTTTATGTGAAAATTTTGTTAAGTGGTTTTTATGAGAAAAAACAAAAAGTATGTTGGTTTTTACGTACAAAAAATTATACAGACTTTTGTAAAAATAACTAAAAGTGTGTTGGTTTTTTTATGGTATTAAACCTTTAACCTTAATAAAAAGTTTTAATATTTAAATTTCAAACCGGCATGTTATGTGTAAACCAAAATGTTAAAGTATCAATAAACATTAATTGGAGAGTAACTGATAATAAAATTGGATCATAATAATAAAAAAATCTTTAAAAAATATAATGTAAGTTTGATGTGTGATGCGAGAAAATCTGAATTAAATAGGACCATGAGTAAACCAAGATGATAAGTACCGATAAATAATAATAGGAAAGCAACAATTGATAAGATTGGACCATACGCTAATTGTAAACCGGACCATGAGTTTAACAAAGACGACAAAGCAAACAAAAATTGGACCAATTTTTATCAAAGGAAGGGTCTGTTTGGTAATTTCTGAATGATTAAGTGCTGAACCAATAAAAACTTCTAACCATTATGAGCTACTATATCGCTTAACTATTCAAAAGCAAATGTCTGACCGATTCATATAATAGATATTAACCATTCAGCATTAGACCTCTTAATCATTCAGTATTAGTATAATGCTTAACCATTCAGAGACAAATGTCAGAACCATTCAGAGACATGTCTGAACCATTCAGACATTAACTCATGAAACAAACAGTCTGAACTATTAAATATTAAATCATTCAGACATCTGAACCATTAATAGGCTGATTAAAATGCTGTCAAACAATACATAAATCTTCAATAGCTACCACAAACATCAAGTGTAAAGCTAGACCAAATTTAGAGAAAAAAAACAAACAAAAACACTAAAGAATTTTGAATGCTAAATTATTAAATAGATAGTTGCATAACCTAATTTATGGAGATGAAACTCTTCTTGCTCGTCATGGATGCAACTGCGGTAACAAATTAAATCAAGTTTTTCTCAAGATTACTATCAAAATCAATATGCATGTGACCAAGGTAATTGTTATAAAAGCTTAAAAATACCACTCGGGTCTTGTCAGACACTTATCAATCCGATAATCTTGAGAAGATTCAATGAAGAATGCAGGTGTCTCAAATCGATCAAGCTTTGGCACAACGGCGCAACCTCATCATTCAAGATAATATTGTTTGGAGTTGTTGAATTTCAAGTACGATCTTTTACAAAAGGAAATGTAAAACAGTAGGTCAAGCTTATCAGTTATGGAAAAGTTTAAAGACTGAAGTAAAACCAAACCCTAATAAAAAAATACATCCAAATCATTCATTAGAAAAATAATATAAATACGTTCAATTTTTTAGTAGACTTTATAAATTAAACTGAATACATTTGCATAATCCAAAAGTCACGCCTGCACAAAAGAGTTTAATCAATAATAATATCGAAATGTTGACTTACTATTGCTATACGAACTTCCACAAAAATTAATAACTTCCCTAATTGTCTTTGTAATCAATTTTGTGTGTTAAAACAAAATAGGCCTTCATGAATAGCCAAAATCGTACTGCAGCCAAGCCCATATAAATAGGTGAATATTTATGTATCATATTGATTGTTATAATTATTCACCTTGTGGTGGACTTAGCGACTTTTTAGTGTTACTATTTCAAAAAGTTCGGTGAACAATGTCGCTCGGGTGTTAGAATAAGTTTGTAACATAGCAAACCAAGTATCAGATACCATATAACATATACAAAATTTATTAGCATGACGTGACACTTTTCCGTGTTTGAATTGAATGATAGTGCCCACCCTTGGAGTTGGAGGCCAGACCTTTGAAGATTAGTATTTGATCAAGTAGGTCGGTCCAGAAATTAAAAAAAAGGGCATGAATTGGGTTTCACCCAAATTAGCATTGACTTGGGCCAATTTTGGGCTCATAAATTAGCTTTGCCATGTTCTTGGTCTTTAGTGTATACAATATTTGAATGAAACTAAAGAAATGTTTGGTTTACATAATTTTCTAAAATTAAATTAAAATTGAAAATTTTATCATATAAAATTCTGTTTGATTGCTCATCAGATGGAATTAGAATTGAAATTTTTTCCTACATTTGTTGTAATTTACTTTCCATCCGCTTACTCATGTAATCTTATACAATCCAATAAAATGTTTAAAATTAACATTCAAATTCCAATTCAAATTCGTTCACTAAATATTATGCGAACCAAACAACTCTTACACATTCAAACAATTCAGCCTGAGATTACATTTAAAGATTGATAAACTTAATTATTACGATTATTCTTAATACCAACTCCTCCCTCTCCCCCACCAAAAAAAGAAAAAGAAAAAGAAAAGAACTTTTACAGACCCCGCCCATCGCCACTCTTCACCCATCAAAATACATCGGCATCAACGGTAATTTACACCGGATTTCGACACCCACAATGGCACATAATGAAATAGCACGAACTCTAGCAAAAAATATACTTAAATGATATGGTTATAGTAAAAATGATATTTAATTTAAAAAAAAACTAAGAAAGATTATAGAATTGACACGTGTCATTCTATTGTTTTAAAGAGGAGAGCATTTTAGTCATTGTGTCAAATACGTCAACTTATTGTGTGTTATATGTTCATTGTGTCAAATATCAGTTTATTGTGTCATATATTTTACATAATTTGTTATATATATATTAATGTTTTGGATCATTTTGTGTTCTTTTTGTCATTGTTTCTATAGATTATATAAACTTGTTATCTATCACTGTGTTTTGCAATTAGAAGCACACAATGATATACTTTCACCAATGTATTTTTCAAAACTCATAATGTTAAAAATTACATAATGTATTTTTTGTCATTATTTTTTATTGATTATATAATTAGTTGTTATCTATCATTGTGTTTTTCAATTAGAAGTATACAATTATGTTATTTCATCAATGTATTTTTCAAAACTTATATTGTTTAAGATAACACAATTCCGATCAAAAAACACAATGAGACATTGTGTCATTTTTTCATTGTTTTTAACATATTAGATTAATTAGTTGTTAATCTATTATTGTGTTTTATATATTAGAGATATAAAACAATATTTTTCACCAGTATATTTATTTTAAATTTCATTATTTCAGAAAAATACAATAGTATTTAAAAAAAATACAATAACTAACAAAAAGACACAATGAACTGTATTAAGACATAACGACGATATATGAGATTAAACACGTAAAAAAGTTATTATTTTTTATATAAAAATATTGTACTCGTTTTAAAGATACAAAAATGCTCGTTCTTATGGTGTAATTTTAATAAAAAATAATGTCGTACATAAAAGTTATTAACGTTTAAAAAAATAGAAAAACTTGTAAAAAATTAACAAAAGTGGTTCTTTCTTAAATATCAATCTAACAAATTTTTTCCTATAGTTTGCTATCAACTATTGATTAAGAAAATTGATGATTGAGATTAGTTATTACACTTTTTACTTTTATTGATATTTTTATTTGAATCCTTCTCATATTTAAATTGTTATAGCTACTTACCGTGAAACAAAGACGATGGTCTCTTTTGATGAAACCCAAGTTTGATCTTGATAAATGGAGTAATTTAAAAACAATATAGTTTAGAGGTAATATAGGTTTGCAATTCAGAAAACGAAACTCACCACTCAAGGTCGTAATTTAAAGTTTTGGTTCAAGATTAGCTTGCTTCATAGTTAATTAGGAGACTACACAAGACACTAACAATCTAACATACGCTTTTAGTAGTAAAACCAAAATAGTTTGATAGGACAATCATCATAAAGCTTCCTTCTCTACTCGAACTCATATTTTATAAAAGAGTTTTTATCAATTCAAGTGAACTCATATCTTTCAGAGAACATTCGAATATTTATATAGATAGAGCATTTTGTATAGAGTACTGATACCCTACTGGCTAAAAACCGAGAAATATCAATTCGGTACCAAGTACAAAAAAGTAGTTTTTTACCATTTTGATACAATTTTTGGAACATTTTGAATGTTTTATATTCAAGCTTCAAGGTCACGAATGTTTTTTCAGAAGTTTGAATTATTTATTTGGTATTATAATCGGTAATTCGGTATTCTAAAATTATTTGACTGCTTTTTTTTAGCAAAATAAAATAAAGAAATACCAAAGCGGTATTAAATCGGTAAAATTCCGAAACACTGATATCGATACCGGCATCAAACAAAATATTTTGACATAATCTTTCATTCTAGATCATGAAGCTTCTAGTAACTCGTATATTTATTTGCTCGTTTACTTTATACATGATTTTGACGTCAAATCTTAAAGTTCGAGATATATCTCTTTTTAACTTCTTGAGTTTAACATACTCTCTCGATATTTTAATTACCAGCTGTTAATTTAATCCAAAATCACTACAATTTGTGAAGCAACATTCAAATTTTGAATGTTATTTGTTTATACCGGCCAATGTAATATATTTTATTTTACTTTTTAGATTCTTTTAGTTACTTTGCCTTTAGGTGGTGGGTTTCCCTTGTAATGGTGGGCAAGCCGGGTCATCAGCGTCGTCTGTGTTCGCGAGCGTGGGTGGCCTTTCGCCAATGGGTTTACCCGGGTGACCGGGCTTAATAATTATTCGTTAGCCGTTCAAAAAAAAGCTATTTGAAAAATTAATAACCTATAAAAATATTTTATAGCCCACTAGGAGGAGGCTCTTGCCTCTTAGATAGAAGGTCCCGGGTTCGAATCCGAACATGAAGTAAAATAGATTAGAGTATTTTAAAAGTAGAAGTATTGTTAAAAACCAATGATCCTTAGCCCAAGTGTTTGAGACGGTATATCCTAAGACTTTATTAAACATGGAGATGTATTAGGTTTAAATCTCACTTGTGACAAAAAAAAAAAGTTTCAGGTCATACCAGTAGATTTTCACTCTCACCTATAGTGAGTTTCCTCCTAATGGTAGTCTTGGGTTGCGTACTCGAGTATTGAAAATGATTGGGTGGTCCAGTAGCCAATGACTCGTTAATAATCCAATTAGTCATTCAAAAAATAAAGGGAGAATTACATATTCCCCCCTATAAACTTCATGAATTACATATATACCCAACTTAAAATTTTAATTACATATATCCCCTTGTAAAACTTATTAAATTACATATATACCCAAATTAAAAGTTTAATTACATATATTCTCTTCTAAAACTTAGTTAATTACATATATACCTAAACTAAAAGTTTAATTACATATATCCGTTTTTTTAAACATAAATATTACATATTTAATCATTTGATTATTTTTATTAAAAATAACTTATATAATTAGTATTTTACTCTTATTTTTAATAAACTATAAAATTATGTTTTTCCTTTTTACTAGCTTTTCAAGTTTTAATTATTAACTAATATTTCTATACTAACATTTTTTATGTTCTTTTTGTTTTTACCTTTTGATGCTAATTTTTCTGTTTCTTGTACGAGACACTTCCAGTCTCATTATGCAACATGATCCGAACACATAATTTTATGTGACATGTACCAGAAAAAATAGTATCAAAAGGTAAAAAAACAAAAAGAATATAAAATACTTTAGTATAAAAATATTAATAAGTAATTAAAACTAAAGCAAGTAAACAAGGAAAAACATAATTTTATAGTATAATAAAAATAAGAGTAAAAGACTAATTATATAAGTTATTTTTAATAAAAGTAATAAAATGAGTAAATATGTAAAATTTATATTTAATAAATCGGATATATGTAAATTAACTTTTAGTTTGAGTACATATGTAATTAACTAAGTTTTAAAAAAAGGATATATGTAAATAAACTTTTAATTTGAGTATATATGTAACTAACTAAGTTTTACAAGGGGATACATGTAATTTAAAATTTAAGTTGGGTATATATGTAATTGATAAAGTTATACGGGGATATATGTAATTATCCCAAATCGTTAAAAAGCCTCTAAAAACGATATAATAATAATAATCATAAATAACCATTAAAACTAATTAATTGTTCATCAATTACATAAATTAATTAAGACGTGATGAGAATGCAAATAAAATCACATATTCAGTTTAATGTTATTACTATGCCTTAAATAGAAAGGTCGGTGGGTGCCCACCGGCCTGTCACGTGTCAAGTTTTGATTGTTACAAAAAGAGTATGTTTTTCCTTTTTTTTTTGCTTTTTCAACAACCTGAGATTTATTAAATATAGGGTCCTAATAAATAGACACCTCTTTGGATAAATCGACACTCATCTATACGCCGCGTATGGGTCCATACGCGGCGTATAGGTCTCCACAATAAATGGCAAACATTCCACGTCACATCAGAAGTTGTCGTGGAGGCTATACGCGTCGTATAGAGCCATACGCCCCGTATAGCCTTTTCAGTCGACAAAACTGGCCAAGTCAAATCAGTCATTCAGCATGGCTATACGCTGCGTATGGACCCATACGTGGCTTATAGCCCTGGGTCGTATGGGTGTGGGGTGTAGGTCCACCGACACCTATACCCCACACCCATACGACCTAGGGTTATACGCCACGTATGGGTCGATACGCGGCGTATAGCCATGTTGAATGATTGATTTGACTTGGCCAGTTTTGTCGTCTGAAAAGGCTATACGCGGCGTATGGCCCTATACGACGCGTATAGCTTTGATTTCGAATTATTTTGACGCGACTTAAGATTCCTTTCGTTAATATATAAATGCAGCGGATATCAAACGAATGCGCTCGTATTCAAAATTTATTTGTTTGTTTCTATAACACCCGGTTATTTTCTTTGAAGCCGACAAAAGAAAGAAAAGAAATAAAGTCCAAAGTCGAGAGACCAAACTTGCCAAAACGGGAAAACCGTTGAATGAGTGGGGGTATAAGAGGGGGAAGGCAGCCCACACCCTCCCCCACACTTGTGAAATCAGCCAAAGAGAGAAAGGGAGAGAAAAGAGGGTTCAAGCTTCGGTTTTCTTGGTTTCAAGCGTAAAAGTTGAGGTGTAGCGGGTTGGATTGAAGCTCTATTCGACGGGGTTGTTTGTGTGAGTTCTAGGACCCCTCTTTTACATGTTTTCAACTGATTTGGGGCTGGAACACATAGTAAAACCCATTTTTGAAGTGTGTGTGTGTGTTGAACCCGTGGTATGTGTTTGTGTGTGATTCGAGTGGGGTTTGATTTCGGGCTTGTGTGTGCTTGAGTGGTGTTGTGGTAGGTGTTTCTAAGGTTTAGGATGGTTGATTTGAGCTCAGAACAGGTTTGGGAGGGCTTGGAGGCCGAAAATTGCAGTTTGGGTTCGTGGAAGAACTGCATTCCCGGGGGTTTATGTAAGTTGACTTTTGAAGTAAAAGATGATGTGATGGGCATGAATGATATAAGATGATGATGATGTATGATGATGATGTTATGTATGATGTTATGCATGATGGTACGTGTGATATATGTTATGTATGCATGCTGATATGTATGAAGATTTGCATGACCTTGTTGATGTTCATGTTTATGTATGTTTATCTTCCCGTGGCTTTGCGTTGAATGATAATGAATGAAATGATTAAGTATGATGTAACGTAAAGTGAAAGATAATGAAAAGAGGAACGAAATAATGAATGCATGCATTAATGAACGAATGAAAGTATGAAAGGCTTGCAAGCAAATGAAAGAAGGTTCACAACTCAATGAGAGTTGTTAGCTCAACTGTGTGTGTATTTACAGCGTGCGATTTTGGCTAACTCATAAGGGTTCATACACACAGTAAGAGTTTAGTCTCGGTGACTGCTCCAACACGTGCGATTTCCTAATTACTGTGTGTTATACAGCGTGCGATCTTGGCGAACCCATAAGAGTTCACACACACAGGGGGAGTCTGTCCTAGTGACCACTCCATACGTGCGATATAGGGTCCTTGTCGCTTAACCCTAGATGAAATTGCTTGGTGCTCTAGAGGGGGTTAAGTACATAACAGGACCTAGATAGAAGTGAAAGATAATAAATGTACGAAAAGTGCGATAAGTACGAAATGTGCGAAACGTGCGAAATGTACGAAACGAACGATGATGAAGATAATAATTATTACCTTGATGTACGTATGATGTGTGTCACGTGCGATAGTAATGAAAATGCTTTAATGAATGAAAGGTAATGTAATATTTTTATAAAACTAGAACTCACTCAACAACGCTAACTTTTATGTGTTTCTAGTTGGCAGGTAAAGTTGCTAAGGATGGCACAGGGCGGCTACTCGGCTTATTTTGGATGACATCCGTATTTATAATTCTTTTGTGATGTAATGCAACAAGTATTTTATAATTGGACAACGATGTATTATTTTGTAAAAGCTTTTATGATAAAATGGAAATGTCATTTTTGAATGTTTCCGCTGCGGTGTTTATTTAAGTTAAATATAAATATATCATTTATGTGCAATGATTGGCCAGCTGTAAGCGTCCCGGGAACGGGGCCTTACAAGTTGGTATCAGAGCCAAAGTTTAAGTGAAACGGGTAAATTTTCAAAATAAAACTTAACTTAAACTGAAAATGGAACGGAAAGGGAAGGGATTTCAATCTGAGTAGCTGCATGCCATCAGGTATTTTCTTAATGATTAATCGGTATTACGTGCGCATGTTATGTGGTTTATGTGCTGTATGTAGATTTAGATACTGATGTAGTCAGGATAGGTAATGCTCGGGGTATGAATAGTAAAGTAAGTGGCTAATCACAACTGGCCACTGTAATTAGGGACTTACTATACTTGACATAAACTGAGTTGTTCCTTTGAATGATCGTGTTAGTATTTGAATCTTTCAGTGTGTTAGAGAATGGTCGGTGGTAGATCGTCTAAAGCTTCGCGTGGTGGAGGTCGTGGTGGAAGTGGTGCTGAACCGCGACCCAAAAGAGGAAGACCTAGAGTCGAAAAGGTGGTTCCTGAAGAACCCGAGACCCCTCATCCGGAGGGCGGAGATGAGAGCGCCAATTTGAGAGCCTCAGTAAAGGAGGCTGTTGTGGAAGAAGTTCATCAGGTCATGCAGACGATCTTACCGTCTGTGGTGACTGAAGTGATAAGGGCTGTACGAGAAGGAGAGAGAAAGAAAGAAACAGGTCTGCGGGAGGACAGGAGGGGCCGGAGACCGAAATGGTTCTCTCCGATGATGAAGAAGAGGAAGAAGAGCCTGCGCCGGAGGCGGCACGAGGCTGTAATTATGGGGCATTTATGAGATGCAAGCCCCCAACTTTTGATGGTAACAGCACTGCTGCTGCTGCTCACCGGTGGGTGAGGGAGTTGGAAGCCGATCTTGATATCAGCGAGTGTCGAGAAGACCAGAAAGTGAAGTTTGCTGCCCACTCGTTTGTGGACTCGGCTTTGTGCTGGTGGGACAATATTGTCCAAGCCAAGGGTAGCAAGGCTATCGGGAGAATGAGGTGGTCTGAGCTGAAGAAATTGGTGATTGAGGAGTTTTGTCCTCACCGAGAGATAGACAAAGTTGAGAGGGAGTTCCTGCAGCTGGAGGCGGGAACGATGCCACATCAACAATACACCACCAAATTTAATGAGATGGCACGGCTGATGCCGGATCAAGTGACGCCTCTATCGCGAAAGATCAAGAGGTATATTCAGGGTTTACTAGCGGATATTCGCAGGCACATGATCGCCGCCCGACCGAACACGTTTAGGTCGGCGGTTGACTTGGCAGGGAGGTTGTATGAGGAAAGGATTGTGGTGGTGGCTGAAGGCAGCAAGAAGGGTGGTGGTGACCGGAATTGGAACGGGAAGAGGTTTGGTCGGGGTGGTGCCCCGACGAGTAACAAGAAGCCACGGGTGGATGACCGCCGCGTGGTCACACCTGGTGCGGGGTTGAAGAGATGTGGCGAATGCGGAAAGGAGCATTCGGGAGAATGCAAATGGGGATCAAACATCTGCTTCAAGTGTGAGAAGCCTGGTCATATGGCTAAATATTGTGGGGTTGTAAGGTGCTACAACTGTGGGGAAAGTGGTCACATGAGTAGAGACTGTAAGAAGCTGAGGGCTGAGGGTTCGGGGGTGAAGAAGACTGTAGGAGAAGGACAGAGGGCGAGCGCCAGAGCGTTTACGATGACGCAGGAGGAGGCTAGGATGGAGCCTGATGTTGTGTCAGGTACGTTTCTAGTAAACCAAACTTTAGCCTCTGTGTTGTTTGATTCTGGTGCCAGTAAAAGTTTTATTTCTGCTGCTTTCTGTGCTAAACTGCCTGTTAGTAAAAAGAGTGTTGATGCGCCCTTTGATGTAGAAACTGCTATAGGTAAGTCTACCAGGATTTCTGAGATGATCGAAGGTTGTGACGTGGAATTAGAAGGTCACAAGTTTCCTGTTAGACCATTCGTGATGACCTTAGGTGGTTTGATATAGTTATTGGGATGGATTGGTTAGTGGACTACGAGGCGAACATTGTGTGTCGCAAGAAGATGATTCGGTTAACAGGGCCTGAAGGGAGTTCGGTGACAGTTTATGGTGAGCGAGTCACTACGATTCCGAAAGTGATTTCAATGGCGGTGGCGGGAAAGTGTATGAGGCGTGGATGTAGTGCCTACTTGGCCTATGTAAAGGATGTGGATACGCCAACACCACAACTATCCGATGTACCGGTTGTGTGTGACTTTCCAGATGTATTTCCCGAAAACTTACCAGGAGTGCCACTTGACCGTGAGATCGAGTTTCAGATTGATTTGATACCGGGTGCCCAACCTGTTGCCAAAGCACCGTATCGGTTGGCTCCGACGGAGATGAAAGAGTTGATGGAGCAATTACAAGAGCTGTTGGATAAGGGGTTCATTAGACCGAGTATCTCTCCTTGGGGTGCTCCGGTCTTGTTCGTGAAGAAGAAAGACGGTAGTATGAGGATGTGTATCGACTATCGTGAGTTGAACAAGTTGACAGTGAAGAACCGATACCCGTTACCGAGGATTGATGATTTGTTTAATCAGCTTCAAGGTGCCACTTGGTTCTCAAGGATAGATCTTCGATCAGGCTACCATCAGCTGAAGGTGAAGGAGCATGATATTCCTAAAACAGCTTTTCGCACATGTTATGGTCACTACGAGTTCCTCGTTATGTCATTTGGTTTGACCAACGCGCCAGCTGCTTTTATGGATTTAATGAATCGAGTGTGTCGGCCAATGTTGGATAAATCAGTGATCATGTTTATTGATGATATCCTGAACTATTTGAGGAGAGAGAATGAGCATGCCGGTCACGTTCGAGAGGTGTTGGAGACGTTGAGAAGGGAGAAGTTGTATGCTAAGTTCTCCAAGTGCGCGTTTTGGTTGCGTGAGGTTCAATTCTTGGGTCACGTGGTGAATCCTGAAGGTATTATGGTGGACCCGGCAAAGGTGAAGGCGGTGATGCAATGGAAGTCTCCAAAGACGCCATCCGAGATTCGTAGTTTCTTGGGTTTGGCGGGCTATTACAGGAGGTTTATTCAAGACTTCTCTAAGATAGCTTCTCCACTAACCAAGTTGACCCGGAAGAATGTAAAGTTTGTATGGGGTCAAGCTCAAGAGAAGGCGTTTGAGGAGTTAAAGGCGAGATTGACTCAAGCTTCTGTTTTGTTGTTACCCGATGAAAGTGAAGATTTGGTGGTTTATTCAGATGCTTCCTACTCGGGGTTGGGATGTGTGTTAATGCAGAGAGGAAAAGTTATAGCCTACGCATCCCGACAGTTGAAAGTTCATGAGGTTAACTATCCTACTCATGACTTGGAGCTAGCAGCCGTGGTCTTCGCGTTAAAGATTTGGAGGCACTACTTGTATGGGACGAAGTGCACCATATTCAGTGACCACAAGAGCTTGAAGTACTTCTTCGGGCAGAAGGACTTGAACATGAGGCAAAGGAGATGGTTGGAGCTCATAAAGGACTACGATTGCGAGATCCATTACCATCCGGGCAAAGCCAACGTGGTGGCGGATGCCCTTAGCCGAAAAGAGAGACCCAAGCCGATTCGGGTGAAAGCCTACCAGTTGATCATGACCTCGGATGTGATGAAGCAAGTTAAGGAGTTTCAAGATGAGGCATTGAAAGAAGATCACCTTAACTCTGAAAGAATGAGAGGTCTGGTTGCGGAATTGGGTGAAAACACACTCGGTGTTAGAACCCGATTTGGGCGAATGTGGATTCCTCGTTTTGGGGATCTACGGGTGAAGATCATGGATGAAGTTCATAAGACTCGGTACTCTATTCATCCCGGTGCTACAAAGATGTATCAAGACATGAAGAAAGACTATTGGTGGTCGGGTATGAAGCGTGATGTGGTGGAGTATGTGAGTAAATGCCTTATTTGCTTACAAGTGAAGGCCGAGCACCAAAAGCCGTATGGAAAGATCTAACCTTTGCATATACCGGAGTGGAAGTGGGAGCACATCACCATGGATTTTATTACGAAGCTGCCGCGTACCGCGCGAGGGTATGATGCTATATGGGTGGTTGTTGATCGTTTGACGAAGAGTGCTCACTTCCTACCGATTCGCGAGACATATTCATCCGAGAGGTTGGCTGATCTTTTCATTAAGGAGATTGTAACTCGTCATGGTGTGCCAGTGTCTATTGTGTCTGATCGTGACACCCGGTTTACAACTAAATTTTGGAAGAAATTCCACGATGCTATGGGGACGAGGTTACACATTAGCACGGCTTATCATCCCCAGACTGATGGTCAGTCAGAAAGGACCATTCAGACGTTGGAGGATATGCTTTGGGCATGTGTTATTGATTTTGGAGGAAGTTGGGATGACCACTTACCGTTAGCGGAGTTCTCATATACCAACAGTTATCATGCCAGCATTGGTATGCCTCCTTATGAGATGCTATATGGTAGGAGATGCAGAACACCCGTGTTTTGGGGTGATATTGGTCAGAAAGAGTTAGGGAGCGTCGAGGTAATCGAGGCTACGACTGAGAAGCTTGAAAGGATTAAAGCCTTTATGAAAGCAGCCAAGGATAGACAGAAGTCGTATGTTGATAAACGACGTAGACCGATTGAGTTCTAGGTTGGTGATAGAGTTATGTTGAAAGTCTCACCTTGGAAGGGTATCATTCGGTTCAGAAAGCGGGCCAAGTTAAGCCCAAGGTACATAGGGCCTTTCCGAATCATTGCTCGAGTAGGGGAGGTGGCCTATAGACTGGAATTACCAGAGGAGTTATGTGGAATTCACCCGACATTCCATGTATCTCATCTGAGAAAGTGTTTAGTAGACGAGGATATGGTTGTACCATTGGAAGATATCGAGGTAGACGAACGACTCAATTATGTGGAGCAACCAATGGCAATCATCGAGCGTAAAGAGAAGAGATTGAAGAATAAAGTGGTCCCACTTGTGTGCGTACAGTGAAAGCACAGAAAGGGATCTGAGTCTACGTCGGAGACTGAAGAAGAGCTGAGACAACATTACCCTCGTTTGTTCAAGGAATAACAGGTTTCGGGGACGAAACCTATATAAGGGGGGTGGACTTGTAACACCCGGTTATTTTCTTTGAAGCCGACAAAAGAAAGAAAAGAAATAAAGTCCAAAGTCGAGGGACCAAACTTGCCAAAACGGGAAAACCCTTGAATGAGTGGGGGTATAAGAGGGGGAAGGAAGCCCACACCCTCCTCCACACTTGTGAAATCAGCCAAAGAGAGAAAGGGAGAGAAAAAAGGGTTCAAGCTTCGGTTTTCTTGGTTTCGAGCACAAAAGTTGAGGTGTAGCGGGTTGGATTGAAGCTCTACTCGACGGGGTTGTTTGTGTGAGTTCTAGGACCTGTCTTTTACATGTTTTCAACTGCTTTGGGGCTGGAACACATAGTGAAATCCGTTTTTGAAGTGTGTGTGTTGAACCCGTGTGTATGTGTTTGTGTGTGATTCAAGTGGGGTTTGATTTTGGGCTTGTGTATGCTTGAATGGTGTTGTGGTAGGTGTTTCTAAGGTTTAGGATAGTTGATTTGAGCTTAGAACAGATTTGGGAGGGCTTGGAGGCCGAAAATTGCAGTTTGGGTTCGGGGAAGAACAGCATTCTGCATCAGTTAGGGCTATGCGACCGAATGGCATGCGAATGGAGGTCATGCGACCGAAAGAAATGCGATTGAAGTCCATGCGCATGGGTGCCATGCGACTGAGGTCCATACGCATGTGAGTCGTGTGACTGAGGTTCCATACACATGTGAGTCGTGCAACTGAGGTTCATTCGCATGGGAGTCATGCGACTGAGGTCCATACGCCTGAGTGCTCATTAGTATAGTGTTCATTCGCCCATAGTATTCATCCGCATAGGTCCATCCGCATAGGGTTCATTCTCCTGATGCTCATTCGCCTAAGTGTTCAGTCGCCTAGGAGGTCATGCGACTGAAGGGTGTTCATACGCCCAAATAGGACTCATGCGCCCGAAAGAACTTAGTTTATTATCTGATTATCAGGAGAAAAGGGTAAAAGTAGGCTTTGACTTGGAAAATTCCCGGGGGTTTATGTAAGTTGACTTTTGAAGTCAAAGATGATGTGATGGGAATGAACAATATAAGATGATGATGACGTATGATGATGATGTTATGTATGATGTTATGCATGATGGTACGTGTGATATATGTTATGTATGCATGCTGATATGTATGAAGATTTGCATGATCTTGTTGATGTTCCTGTTTATGTATGTTTATCTTCCCGTGGCTTTGCGTTGAATGATAATGAATGAAATGATTAAGTATGATGTAACGTAAAGTGGAAGATAATGAAAAGAGGAACGAAATAATGAATGCATGCATTAATGAACGAATGAAAGTATGAAAGGCTTGCAAGCAAATGGAAGGAGGTTCACAACTCAATGAGAGTTGTTAGCTCAACTGTGTGTGTATTTACAGCGTGCGATTTTGGCTAACTCATAAGGGTTCATACACACAGTAAGAGTTCAGTCTCGGTGACTTCTCCAACAAGTGCGATTTCCTAATTACTGTGTGTTATACAGCGTGCGATCTTGGCGAACCCATAAGAGTTCACACACACAGGGGGAGTCTGTCCTAGTGACCACTCCATACGTGCGATATGGGGTCCTTGTCTCTTAACCCTAGATGAAATTGCTTGGTGCTCTAGAGGGGGTTAAGTACATAACAGGACCTAGATAGAAGTGAAAGATAATAAATGTACGAAAAGTGCGATAAGTACGAAATGTGCGAAACGTGCGAAATGTACGAAACGAACGATGATGAAGATAATAATTATTACCTTGATGTACGTATGATGTGTGATGACGTGCGATAGTAATGAAAATGCTTTAATGAATGAAAGGTAATGTAATGTTTTTATAAAACTAGAACTCACCTAGCAACGCTGACTTTTATGTGTTTCTAGTTGGCAGGTAAAGTTGCTGAGGATGGCACGGGGCGGCTACTCGGCTCATTTTGGATGGCATCCGTATTTATAATGCTTTTGTGATGTAATGCAACAAGTATTTTGTAATTGGACAACGATGTATTATTTTGTAAAAGCTTTTATGATGAAATGGAAATGTCATTTGTGAATGTTTCCACTGCGGTGTTTATTTAAGTTAAATATAAATATATGATTTATGTGCAATGATTGGCCAGCTGTAAGCGTCCCGAAACGGGGCCTTACAGTTTCGAAGGAAATGTTTGATACTTTCAGTAATTGATAGTAATCATAACGTTTAATCCTCACAAAAACATATTATCGGAGGAAATTAGCGTTATGTGGTTCAACATTTTCTTCTGGCACGTAATTACTCAGTAAACATTTGATTCTTATTTCACTAAGTATTTACATACATACATATATATGAATTGGACACTTAAAAAGCGTTTCAACTAACTCGGGAACTATCGGTGCTAGTCAGTTACGGTAAACTTAAATAATTTTCAAGATTTTTTTCATAATCGACTAGTATCGTGGAACCCGAGTTAGTTAAAATGATTATTAAGTAATCAAGACATTCATGTGTACGTAAGTATGTATATAAATAAAATAAGAGTTATAGTTTAGTAGAAAAATTATTTTGAAGAAATAGTTGAACCACAAAACCCTATTTTCTTTAAAAAAAATCACACTTGTCGTATAGTGCAATACGCTACGTGAAAGCTTTCTTTATAGTACGATTGACAGCTATACGCGGCGTATGGGACCATACGTCGCGTATAGGTGTCAACTAACAATCAATACGTGGCGTATGGGTCCATACGCCACGTATAGGTGTCAGACGTACTACAAAATCGTTTTGTATATGGTACGAATATACGCATAAGCGGCATACGTGGCAAGCCTATACGTGGCGTATAGCACCATACGCGACGTATAGTTGCCAACTAACATCCTATACGTGGCGTATGGGTCTATACGCCACATATAGGTAATTTCAAATTTGATAGGACTAAAGATTCATTTTCAAATATATAAGAACGATTTCAATCTATCTAAATTGTGAAAATCTCAAACTTATGTTTCTTTCAAAATATCACACTTTTTCATTCGTTCGTTATGTCGTTTTGGGATGGTAACTATTTGTTTGGTGAATATTCAAATGAATATTCAAGCGTTTCGTACGTGGCGGATAGTAATCAAGATGATTTGCACGTTCAATCTTCTTACGAGACACGATTGCCAGATTTAAACCAATCGTGTGTTCCCGGTGATGAATTCGAGTTCTGCCGAGAGTCAAGTTACGACCCGCAACAAAGTAATATAAACTTTCTCTCAAGTGATGAAAATTAGACCATAAAAGTATCGTTTGAAACGTCTCAAGAAGTTTAACACTCGATGAGCTAGTCTGTTGAGCTGTTAATAAGGGACATGATAATGGATACGTTACTATTACATGAAGATCAAAGAAAAAAGAAGGTAAGTGCTAAAGGTATGGCTTATCTGTGACCATGGTGGTGAACAAAAAAGTAAAGCAACAGTTAGACGATCTGATAGCAAAAAAAATCAGATGTCCTTTTAAATGAGTAGGGATATACGACAACAAACGTCGTTCGTGAAAATTAGAGGTGAGAAGTGACGAACATAACATGATCCCGCTCAACATATAGAGGGGCACCCATTTGTAAGAAGGTTTTCTCAAAACGAATACAATTTGGTGGAGCAGCTTAATTATTAGAACATGGAGCCTCGTAGCATTTTATCAACTTTAATAAAGCAAAATCCTAATAATGCATCCATAACCAGAGACGTATACAACGCTCAATATAAGATAAGAAGTGAAAAGAAAGTTGGTGAAACACCAATGCAAGTTTTAGAAAACCTTTTATATTCTAAAAGGTACGTTTATTACACCAGAGAAGATCCCGATACAAATGCCATAGAAGAAATATTAATTTGTCATCCAAAATCATACGACACTTGGCGTGCATTTCCACACGTGCTGATGATAGATGCTACATATAACACAAACATGTACAAGCTTCCGTTTATTCAGATTGTTGGTGTGACCTCGACACACAAGACATTTTGTGTTGCTCATGCGTTTATTAGTAAAGAACGGGAAGATAATTTTTAATGGGTGCTTAATAGATTGAAAGATACGTTAAACAGGTGTATGGAGCCGTGCGTCATAATAACAGACATAGATCTTGCTTTAATGAACGCATGTGTTAAAGTATGTCCGAATGCTTCGAAGTATTTATGCAGGTGGCATATTGATGAAAATATCGCGAAATTTTGTGAAGCGAGTTTTATGAAAGATGACTGGGGTAAGTTTAAATATACATGGGCACGTTTGTGTGAGTCTCCCACGCGAAGTGCTCAAAATCCGTACGTATGAAAATCGTTCGTCAAAAAACAGTTGATTGGGAGGTGATGGCCAAGCTCGGAGAGCACGATAGACTTGCTGGTATTATCGGAGACGATAAGCCATGGAGTCGTTTATTTGAGATCACGTTCTTACCTTCTTACCGGGAGCTAACGGTGGAGTTTTTATCCACCTTTACTTATATTCGTCCTAATGAGATAGAGGAGGACGATCAGCATCCCGAGATTTCGTTTATGCTATGTGGACATTCACATCAGATGTTCGTTGAGCAGTTTGCCGTTATCTCGAGACTTTATTTTGAGCCGGAGACTGTTACCCCTCTATTTCACCGAGGGTATTGGTGGCCTCATATTGCCGGAGGTCCGTTTCAGAGGACAAAGGGCAGGGTCACTAGCATTAGAGATCCTCTCATTCGTTACTTTCATCGCATGATCGCCACATCCATCACGAGACGTGACAAGAGTCGGGAGTGGTGTACTATCCTAACTTCTTTTACTTAAATTGTTTGCTTACAGGGACTAGGTGCAACCTGGCGAGATGTTTGGCGGAGTATTTTGCTTCGTATTATCATCGCCAGGAGCGAGGAGCGGTGTACGGCGGCGCGTTCATCACGGTGATTACACGTTCTTTGGGTTATCTTCCTCGCCATCTTGCTGGCATATCTACTCCGATCAGGCCGGTGAGATTAGATCGTCATACGTTATTCGACATGTGTATTATAAGCCAGTTTCTGGGTGGCATACGATTCTCTCTTCGAACCGGGGAGATCTGGCAGCCGACACCTATTCAGCAGCTCGGCGTTGACGATCCACCGCAGCAGCAGGAGCATATTCCGCATGATCAGCCGCCACACGACGAGCAGCCGCATGACCAACCGCCAGCACATCAGCTGCCACCTCAGCCACAGTTCCCTCGACATATATATAGAAATGTGAGGTTGCCTGCACGTATGGAGACATTTATGCAGGAGATTGCTACGAGTTTACGGGACCAGGGTCGTCGCCTTATCGAGTTGAGGATCTTATGGATTGGCATGTTCAGCTTGAGATTGCGCGAGCCCGTGCTGCTGGTATTGATTCTGCAGAGTTTCCACCGCCTCGACATTACCCAAATTCATCGTAGTTTTTTATATTATTAATGTAACTTTTTATTTTGTTATGTATTTAAAAACTTTGTTATTTATATTATCATTTTATGTTCACAACTCGGGTAACGAATTTTACAAACATGAGCTCAACCACGTTAATGTAATCATACGACTCCCGCCGCATCGTGCGGGTCCTAATTTCTCGTTAGACCGAAAAGTGTTTATTTAGTATTAGTAATTAAATTAGTGTACAGTCACGTATACTTATAACTTATTAACATATTATTTCATTACTATAATAGAATGATAGTCTTATTATAGTTAAACTAGTGTCTTTACCTGCCGCGCGTTGAGGCGGCGACGTACGCGGCATGACAAAGTATAGACTGTCATCGACCCCACTTGTTTCCAAACTAAATCTACGTCAAAACGTAGAGTAATTCGAATTTATACCGTCAAATGAAAACAAATTATATTTGACGCGACTATAAAGAAAACAAACGTTGAAACATAAAACAACTCAAAACGTACACAAAAGTCATCACAGATACATTTAAAATATAGAACATGATTAAATTTATATTAAAACATAAAAAATTCAAAATTATACCTTAATATATAAATTATATTTGACACGACTCTAAACAAATATATATCGAAACGTAAAATAACTCAAAACTTACGTAAAATCATCGCAAATACTATTTAAAATATAAAGCATGTTCAAACTATGTACTTTTATATCAATTTTCAAATAAATGTTTTTACACTTTAAATGATTGTTTTTAAAGAAAATTCTCCACCGAATCTGAAACCATTTTATTAACCAAAATCAATATTTTGTATAATTATATATACTTTAAAAACCAAAATGGACTTCAACTAAGCTTAAAGTACAAGTAACAAATGCAAATCTTATTTTGTCTTTTAGTACATTCTTTTTCTTTTTCTTCTTGGCTCTTTAGGTTATCAATAATACTCTTTATACCCTTTATTTATGTGTTCTTTGAAGTATTCACATTTTTTATAGTTCTTTTTTAAAATTCAGCATTACTCTATATATTAAAAGACAACCGGAATGAATAGTAAATTTACAAATCAGAGACGTTGATCTCTTAATCTACGATGAGGAGTGGGTTTTGGTTACCTGGTTAACAGGTGGCCTAGAATACGTTTCGTGGCATCTTAGCATGAAGAGAGAGAAAGGCAAAGACACAAAACTTATGGTGTGGGCATCGTAAGAACGTGATTTTGTTTACTCCCTGCATTCATTCGTAGTATAAAAGCCGTCTTGACCGGGTATGATTTTGTTTTTTTGCAGGTTTTCACTTATGGTGTGGGCATCGTAAGAACGTGAAGGATATTTCAAGGTTATTGAGCTAGGTAACAAAAGTAGGTTTTCAATCATCCTAACCATTTGCTTACTCCCTGCATTCACATCTTCTAAATTTCAGTTAGTGGGAGCTTTTAAAACTAGAAAATAGATCTCTGTTATAAAATTTCGAACACTTACAAAATGTAAAGCCAAGTACACTTTTCTGTGGTTATATATTTTGTTTCTGGATGTTCTTTTTTGTAATTTTTGAAATCAGTCTCGTTGTATATGATGATAATTGGATGCTACTTTGTGTAATGTGTTTGCATAATTTGGATTTATGATACAATGATTGGGGTGTTTGTTACAGAATTTTGTTTAGGGTTTTCTATACTCATGTATATGCTATGTTTGGTTAATTAGATGAAACTTGGTGTACAGTTGTTTTTACATCTTTGAATTCATATGACATTCATGTGAGAGTTTTTTGTAGAATTTGATTTTTTTTTTTTTTTTTTTTTTTTTTTTTTTGATTTTGGATGACATATGATACCATTAATAATGTTTTGTCAAGTTACATCAAAATAGAAGGTAGACGGGCAACAAGCTGCGCCGCCACCCCTTTCTGAATAGCAAATCCTAACTTTCCAAAAACAAATCATTGCCTCCCCGGGGTTGAGCAATGGTTGTCTATGACCCGTTGGACCCTGGTCAAAAAGTTGACAGCTTCTGGTGCTAGGGAGCCAAATGTATCAAAGGCAAAGGGAACAAAAGCATGCTGGTTCTCTGCGCAAGCTTTAGCATGTTTATCCACTTTCTTTGATTCTGCCTTTCTTGCCGCTTGACCAGCTACAAAACCGTTTTCCCGTAAACCAACCAAAGGGGAAACCCCTGTGAGGTCCACACAAGCATGTTTGCCCCCAGCCCAGCCAAAGACGAGCAGATCCGCTGGTCGCAAAGTAGACCTCCCCTCCATAGGGTCCGTGAGGAAATTCACAGGGGCTTCTTTCTTAGCAGAAATCCCAGCTCTTCTTAGGATGTCCCCCAAAACATCTCGTACCCAGTCATGCCGATATTTGAACCCAGGTAGCTCTTTACAGTGAAGGGCGTGCTCCCCATATTTATCCATACAAGCTTTACGACATATCTGACATGTTTCATCTTCCGGGTACATAGGGATCATCAACCGGTATTTGAGGATTGCTCTATATTCTACTGGAGACATGCACTGTCCCAACCCTTCAATCGGGACAACGGTCAAAAAGTCCTGAGCATGGGGGCCCTTCAGGCACTCAAACACCGCCTTTTGGCGGGATGACAAAGAAAAAACTTCTCCCAGGCTTTGAGCGATTTTGCTAAACAGAGCATTCGCCAAAGTTGTTTGTGGCTTCGAGGGGGCGGTGTCCTTATTAGAGAAACCGCCAATATCCAAGTCTGGGAGAAGTACATATAAGCGTTCAAGCGCCTGCTGATAGTCCGGGTCAAGCCCGAAGACCCCACTGTTTCGAAGGATATGATCTTGTAGTTCCCAAGACTGAGCTCTAGAGGCCACAAAGGCATAAGCCCCAACATCTCGAGCTGAAAGTAGTCCCAAACCACCGAGACGCATTGGCAAAGATGCCAAACGCCATTGGAGATCACCAAAAAAAGGGCCACCACCCACGACAATGTCTTCTATAGCCTCCCTGAGGCCATCATCGAACCGAGATACCGCATCCTCCATCAAATGGGGTTGACAAGTGCGCAACCCAAAAAGTAACTTAGCAACTCCCATGCACGACCTTAGCAAAAGTAGTTCACATTGGGGATTCCTAAGGCAGGGCAAGAGTTTCATGAGGTCAACCGCTCCCGAGGCCCGCCGCCCAGCCAACTCCTCAATAAAGCTAGGATCACGGCTAACAGCTCCACCAAGGAGCTCCACCAAGGAGCAACTCCCATGATTTTGTTTTGAAATTAGTTTTTTTGGTATTTGATGCGTATTTGACAAAGTAGATTTGCTTGGTTGTATGTGAAGTGTGATATAGAAAGGTGTTGTGGAAAATTTTGCTTTGGTTCGAAGTTTTATCTAAATCACAAAACTTATAGTTTTGTAAATGAGAGATAAAATCTATCTTTTGAAGGATTAGATTTATTGAACATTGATAAAACAATAAAATTCTTTACGTTTGTAAATTTTATGGTTATATATATACTTATCTACTGAAATTTCATTGGATTATCTCTATCAAATCTTGGTTATAGTCACTCCTGGACACGAAGCATGATTGCAATGATGATATCATTATCCATCAAGCAACGGTATCATTTTGGTTATAGTCACTCCCCGATACATTTTGACAACCCTAACGATTACAAGAAAGGATTTTCGGAAGGTGCACATCCTGTTCTCTCTAGAATCTGATTTTTAGTTTTCTTTTATTGTTGGTTTATGTCTTTTTGTTTTCATGAATACATTCCTTGCAATGGCAAAAACCCTGATTGGTCTTGAACAAAATCACAAGGAATGTGGTTGCTCAGAAAAATAATCTAAGCAATGATCATCTTACACGAACCTAGCACGAAGGATTTACATTGTCAACTTAACATTTAAAACTACTGCTATGTAGATTGATTTGTTGCTATTACTTTACCGTGGTTATATGGATGTATATTATTGTGCGTTTCACATACCTTGACTAACAAGTTTACACTACAAATGCAAGTAAGCAAACGGTTTCATCAAAGAAAGCAAAACACCGACAGACTAAAAAACATATAGCGGAACAAAATCACATACATTTCCATAAGACGATAGTAACAAAATGTTTAATTTTAAATAACTTCGAATAAAAAAGTGGTCAAAAAACCATGGCGTAGCTATTAAAGATGTTGGATTCAGAAAACCCATGCATAACCTTTGCAGCAATGATAGAACAATATCGTGCAGGCTTTTCAACAACTTCATATGTAGAAGCGATACACTTACTTGGGATTGTTTTTATGCAAAATATGTAGTAACCAAACATTTCCATACTTAAAAGGGTGCATAATGAGATGTAAACAGACTGTTAACGTAACCATTTCACCATACTGGCACATCAATCGCGTAGCGCGCGATTTGGATTATAACTAGTTTTATGAATTTCGAATACGTCATCATAACAGGCCTATTATTATATATGTTTTGGTGTAGTTTTACTTAAAAAAATCATTGTGTGTCACAATATACAAGTCATCGAAAGACAAACGTATAAATTGTTAAAGCTGATTTAAGCTTTCATTTTTTTTTCTATTTCTTCCTCTTCATCATACAACTTTTTAAAGCGTTACATATTTTTGGTTGCGACGCGTTTAAACTTATTGACATGCAAATGAAAACAAACTTTTGGGCCTTATCAACGGCACACCGCTATGTACGGGTTTGTTACATTCTTGGTTTTATACAAGGTTTGAATTGTTATCAACAATAATTTCGTATATTATAAACACCCCCTATAACTCGCCCCTCGCACCTTCAACTTACCGGTTCATGACAATGTTTCAATTTTAGTTTCTTTATGGTCTTACGCCCCTAGCTCCGTTCAACGTTTCAATATTAGTTTCTGCTTAATTTATTTCACGGTCTTATGCCCCGCCTCCTTTAATGTACGGGTTCGTAGCAAAGTTTTGAAGTTGGTGTTTTCTTGAGTTTACTCCCCGCCGCAACACGGGGGTCTTTTACTAGTTACACTCTAAAACCCAGATCAAGGACTCCACACAGCATGGCGGGAGTGTTGCAGCGATCACCTTTTTGCCCCGATTTCAACCCACCTCCTTCCGATACAACAACAAAGACATTATTCCGGTGTACCAAGAAGAACAATCGCTGCCAATCCTGCCATAATTCTTGTGTGTGTCGTTGGAATCGGCGATTTCAACTTTTATCGAGATTTAGATGAAACTTCAGCTTGAGATGAGAAGCCTAAAAAATTTGACCTTTTGTTTTAGATAAAGAGAAAAAGAAGAGTAGATGCGGTGACACCATGTATTTAAAAAAAATCCAAACTGGATGAACCTTTGGTGGCTATTTAACACCATCTCCACCACCATGTCTACAACTCCAACACCGATTTGGCCGCCATCGTCGTTCACCACATGCAACAAACAAATCAAAACAAAGCTGATCGAAAACAAATGTAGATCAAGAAACAAATCAAAAGGATCGGATCGACAAAAGAGACTAAAGATAGTGGGGACGGCAGCCAAAAAAGAAATATGGCAAGGTGTAACTTAGAAGCCTAACACGTGCAAAAATAGACACAACAATCTTCACCATGGATTTAATAATCAATGGCCAGATCTTCAAATTCACAATTCATTTCACATGAACTTTAATTATAGAGTAATAATAATACATACTCGTAACTTATTTATTTTTTATTATTTTATTATAGTTACATGAATTTCAAATTGTTATTATAAAGTTTATTTGATGTCGATATATCCTTATATATTATGTTAATATTTACATATATATTAACCCACCTGTGAATAAACATTTATTTTTATTGTAAAAGTCTGTTAAACATGATGGTACAAGTTTTTTTTTCATCTGATCACTCTTTTATATCAAATGATGTCTGTGTTTGGTGATTTTAGAAAGAGAAAGGGTCATGGAGGTGGGTGTTTCTAGCAGTCTATCCCCACCGGAGGTCGCCGATGTTGTTGTTTATAGTATCTTCTGCTTCATGGGGTGATGTCAGAGCAGACCGATGTGAGGTTGAACCGGGTAACCCTTCTCCCAGTTTCGCTTACGACCGTCACCATTGATCTCCGACCCTTTTGTTGGTTGTCGACTTCCGATGATTTTGGGGCTTATCGCTTTGGTGGCCGCCGATCGTCGGTCTTTGTGTAGTCACTGGCTTGGCCTCTATCCCTGTTCCTTGCTAACGTGTTGTTGTGGCCGAGTCGGCCTCCTTGGCATAGGTCCGACCGGTTAGGCGGTTGTTGCATGCTACTGGTTGATGATGATGACCCAAATATGCGACCACTAAATGTAAGGTTTTGTATCTGATTTCATTACTCTTGTTGGTTTATAGTCACTCATGTTTGATTTGACGTAAGCTAGTGTCAATGACGAGGAACTGCCTCATCCGAGACCTATTATTGTTTAGTGTATCATTGTTTTAATGTTTGGATGTTGATAATAACAAGTTATTGCTTACTTTGGATGAAGGTTGTTCCATTGGGTATGGTGTTTGTTTTAGTGTTTACGTGATGGCCGTGATGATATGACCGGAGTAGTGTCGGTTGTCTGTGTGTGGTTACCATTTATGGTTAGCTGCCACAACCGAACACAAGTTCTGAGCCTTGTTGACGTTGTTGTTGTGATGTCCATCACACGCGCAATGCACGTGTCCAGAACACACTAGTTATACTATATATTTGAATGAAATTAATAGTACTAGTTACTTGTTATTATATTTTACTTTATAGTTACTTGATATTATATTTTAGGTTTGCTTAATGTGTGTCTAGGTTTTAGGAAACGTTGTACAAGTGAACTATGCATGTTGTTCCATTTTATATTGTTTTGCTGCCTTTCTTTCTTTCTTCTAGAGAGATGGGCAAGTTATGAGGGTAACCACATAGATGTATACGGTGGGCGAGCGGCCTCTTGTGTCCAGTGAAGGCAATTTCGTTTCTACAATCTCAGATGCCGAGTGTTTTTGTCGTCTCCAATTTGCATAGGGAAACGCAGAGCTAGACGCCATCAGTGGCATTTTCTACCGCCTTTGGTGGCGTCTGTGTTACAACGGTCTATGCAGTGTTTTGTTTTGCCAGGGATTATGCGGTCACACTCCGCCAAGGCGGAATCGCAAGGCGTAACTCATGGACGCCAAAGCATATGATCATTGCAAACACAAAGGTACAATTGGATATGTTAGAGTATTGCATCCTAAAATCAAATAGTTAACGAGTAACTTGCTTATCAAAATAAATTCTAAAGAGTTCACCCATATGACTTAAACATAATGAGTTATACAAGTAATCTCTTAAAAGTGTATCCAAGTTTACATGAATGTTTCCATACTTTGATTACCCTTTGATTTCGTGCATTTATTTCCTGAAAAACATACTTGAAAATGTCAATGTAATGTTGGTGAGTTCACATATTTAATGAATATAAGTTAGCAAAATCTCTGCATAAAAACGATTATACATATACGATAAACAAAACAGGTAATGATTAACCCTTCGTAACCTAGCAAGAAATAAGAAAATTATGATATACATGCGGCATAACCAAACCAAAGCACAAGTCTTTTGCCCCTCACTTGTGCCTCACTAGCTGAAGAGTGGACACTATACAATCATTCGACCATACGGATCGGCTATTAAAGCGACTAACAATGGTAGGGAGTATCGATCACAATAATACTATTCATGAATTCTCAAGCTATACGTAGCTGATGGTAAAAAATATGATGATTTGGGGATTTCACGAACTTCAAACGATAAGTCATGTAAACATAATGGTCAGGTACTAACCATTTGATCTTAACACCAAACATGCTACCCATCCTCTCAATCTCATTCATTGTAATGTTTCGGGGACCTCATCGGTTGTTCTAATGATAATTACCAATATTATGTTGTTTTTGCTGATGACTATTCTTATTTTTTTGTGGCTATATCCTTTAAAACTTGGATCAGATGTTCATAATGCATTGGAGGTTTTTGTGATGTTTGTCCAAACACAACTTCTATAAAAAATAAGAGTTTTTCAAAGATTGGAGGATCGAATTTGTTAACAAAAGACATTGGTCTTTATTTGAGGCAAATGGAACCTTTCACATGTCGTCATGTCCTTACACGCCTCAACAAAATGCTTGGGCGGAATAAAAACACCGCCATATTATATAAACGAGGTTGGCTATGTTATGTAATGTTCGCTTACCCCACCTCCTTTTAGGTCGATGCTTTTACATCTTTCGTATGGATCATTAACCGATTACCGACTCCTATCTTAGATGGAAAATCATCGTTTGAAATTCTCTACTTGCAAGTTTCCAATTACAATACCTTTTGAACTTTTGTTCTTATGTGTTGCCTTACTTATAACATTACTCAAAACACAAGCTTTCCCACAAAGCCTCCCTCGTAGTTCTATTAGATGTATCCTAATATACAAGGGGCTTTGATGTTTAGACCCCGACACTTCCCGAGCGTATATATCAAGGCATGCTTAGTTTGATGAAACATATTTTCTTACATGTAGCCCGGTTATTAAAGCCTTGATATTTTGAGTCATTATTCCCTTAGCAGTCTTAAATCATTAGAAGTTGCATTAACTTGATATAAATAATGTCTTCTTACATGGCCATCTTGATGTGTGTATGTATATGGAACAACTACTGGTGTTTATTACCTAAAATTCCCTAATCATGTTAGCAAGTTAAAGAAATCTATTTATGGTCTTAAACAAGCATTTCATGCATGGTTCTATCGTTTAAGCACATTTCTCTTTGCCCACGGGTTTACCGGCAGCCAGGTGACACGTCTCCATTTGTATTCAAAAGTGATTCTTGTGTTATGTATTTATTGATATATGTTGATGATTTAATTTTGACAGACAATCAAGAATCTGTCCTCACAACATTCATTGGTAGCTTAACAAAGAGTTTGTAATTAAAGACTTGGCGAACTAAATTATTTTCTTGGGTTTGAGGTCACTGATTCTACCGATGATTTTTTCTCAACCAATCAAAATATGTTATGGAAATTATTGAATGAGTAAAATTGTTGGATGCCAAACCTATGTCTATCCCGCTTTCCAAAAAAATCTCTTACTGAAGATGGTGAACGCTACTTGGATCCCACTCATCATCGCTCCCTAGTTAGGGCGTAGCAATACTTAACAATCATTCATCCCGACATCCCCTATGTTGTAAACTAAGTAAGTTAATTCTTAAGTGCTCCAACAATCGTCCATTATCAACAGGTTAAACGCATTCTTTGTTATATCAAAGGTACCTTTGCGTATGGTTTAACCTTTAGCAAATAGACTAAGGGGTCGTTTGATTACCGCTGACTCAGTAAGATCTGACTGAGTCAGAACCTGACCCAGTTAGAAGTTCTGACTTAGTCTGCATCTGACTGAAACTTGGATGTTTGATTCAGTGTTTGACTGACTCTGCTGAATGATAAAAATAACTATATTGAAGGTTCTTTTGGATGTTAAACAATCATTCACAGACGACCCACAAAACATTCTTCAAGATTGGTCGGAGACCCACGAGAGTTACTGCAACTGGACTGGAGTCACCTGCAAATTCTCTCAGGTGGTGGGGTAATCTCTCCGGCCACATTCCAGCAGAGCTCGGTTAGCTTACTAGCCTCCGAATCCTCCGAATTGGCAATAACCGGCTCACCAGACCCATCCCCCCTTCGTTCGGGGACCTTCGGAGCCTCGAGGTTCTTGGTTTAGCATCTTGTTATCTCACTGGACCCATACCATCATCACTCGGAAGATTAACAAAGTTACAGAGTCTGGTTATTCAAGATAACGAATTGGCCGGAGCTATCCCGCCGAAGATTGGAAACAGTTCGAGTTTAGCATCGCTCACTGCTGCAGTTAACAACCTCAACGGTGGTAGGAGCACAATGGAGGGAGGAGCGCGATGGGAGGAGTGCGTCGGAGGGAGGGCGCCGGAGGGAGGAGGGCGGGGGGGGGGGGGGGGGGGGGGCCGCTGCGGGTGAAGAGGAAAGGGTGGAGGGGAGGAACGGTATGTGCAGATCTATGGTAGGGGAGAAAGACATTTGATCAGTGAAGCTCCTAAAAATGTCTCGGTCAGAAGTTTGAGACCGGGTCAGTCGCGTGGTCGGTAACAGCAAACGCGCTGACTGGCTGACCGAGTCAGCCAATCAGTGGCCAGAAGCCCGGTCAGACGAAACAAACAGCCCCTAAGTCTTCCTTACTTGGTTATTATAATGTCAATTGGGCTTGTTGCCTAGAGACACATTGTTCAATGTGTAGTTACTCGATTTTTAATGGGAATATAGTTTCTTGGAGTGCATAGATAAAGCAAACGGCCACTCACTCCGGTTGTAAAGTAGAATATCTAACCATGGCTAACATTGTTGTTGAATTTTTTTTAGTTAACCCATCTTTTACAAGAATTACATGCTTTACCTCTGGATTGTCCAACCATCCTATGTGATAATCGTAGTGTCATTTTTCTCACTTAAAACCCCATTTCTCACAAACGGGTAAATCACATAGAATTAGACTACCATTTTATCGAGAGTAGTTTCTTTGGGAAAACTACAGACTAAATTTATTCCGACCAAACTACAAGTTATGGGCATCTTCACTACGTCTTGTTCTGCCACCCTCTCGCTTGAGGGTGGATGTTAATGTGGCACCTTTGTAATATTTACAATTACTAATTCTTCATGTACCATGATTTTGTAATTTATTCATCTATTTAAACTCTACTCCACTAATTGATGGAGCATTGACATTTCAATCCACAAGATATCACGCAATTCTAATATAGAAAAACTTGAATACTTGTTAGTTTAGCCTGCAATATTCTTATAATTAGCTAAAACGCATTGAGCCCCCTGTGTTGTGGCGGAGGTGTGCTAAGTAGCATCAATTACACACCACAATCAACGACCATTAAGGCTGAAAAACTTGTATTAAAAAAAATAAAAAACGAAAAAAATAAAACCGAATAGAAAATAGACGTAAAAACCCCGCACGTGAAATATAAAACATGAGATACAATAACTACGACGATATAACGCGCGTTGTGACGGGGATGTTAAACGGAGAAGAAATAGGCGTAAAAACGTTGAACCACACACACATGTTGTGACGCGGCGTGTTAACTCGTAAAATTTAAACCGAAACGTAAAACGAAAAATTTATAAAAGATGAAAAGTATAGAGAACCAAAGCTGAAAGTGAAAAATTATAAGGGTTAAGTTATAAGAAATGTAAAAGTATTACGGTTAAATATAAGAAAATTTTAAAAAAAAATAAACAAAAATGTGTGTAACCAATTAAAGTTTAGGTACAACCCATAATGAACAAACAAGTTGATAATTAGTAATATACAAATTATGTTGTATTCAAACGAAAATAATTTGTGAAACTGATACGTTATGATTAGTTTATGTTAAAATACTAATAAAATGGTAAAGTAGACATGTCTTGATAGTTGAACATTAATATCATTAGTGTACAATCCAAATAGCATAAATGTACAATCTAATATGCATAAAAAAGTTGATAATTAGTATTATTTAAATTAGTATGAAATCTTTTAACGATATACACTCAAACCGTAAAATTACAAAATGTGAAGCTAGCCCACTTGGTAGAATTTTTGCCTATTAGAGTGAAGGTTCTGGATTTCAATCCAAACATAATCTAATTTGAAGTAATTTAGCAGTAGGATTAACATAGATTTACTGTTCAAAAAGAATAAATAATAAATAAAATGAAATAAATACAAATTAGGATTATTTTTTATAGAAAATTTTGATGTTGCTATTATAGAAAATAGTAAATTGGTCATAGGTGATTTAGTGGTTGAAATAATATAAAATAAAAATACATATACACGAATGTAATGAACCCAAACCCGATAAGTAAACTCAAAGCATTTGTGATGCCTAGTTAGATCTGTATAAGGTTATCAGATTAGTTTTAAAAAATTCAAAGATACGATATATGCATGATAATAAGTGATACCTGATACAATTACATGAAACATATATATTCGTTTACGAGAAGCATAGTTGTAAAAATATTTATTTTTTATTCTTATTTTCAGTTGTTTGGGTGATAGAGCAATCAATGTATGTTTTTATAGTTTTCTATTTCTTTGGATAATAAAAGTGAAATGTACTAAGAATTAACATGTAATATTTAAGAAAAATACTAAGAGTTAACATACGTATGAAATACAATAATAATATGGGTAGGGTTATAGTAAAAAGAATGTTTAAATTAAAAAGGCTAAGAAGGATTATGGGCTTGACACGTGTTCTTTTATTGTTTTAAAAAGGAGAGTGGGTACTTTGATATTATGTATTTTATGTTCATTGTGTCATATATTTTACATAATTTGTTGTGCATTAATCATTTGTGTTTTATGTTTTATATTATTTTGTGTTATTTTTGTCATTGTTTTTATAGATTATAAACTTGTTATCTACCATTGTGTTTTACAATTAGAAATACACAATAACATACTTTCACCAATGTTTTTTTCAAAACTCATAGTGTTGAACATAACACAATGTGTTTTTTTATATTTTTTAATAGATTATATAAACTTATTATCTATCATTGTGTTTTACCATTAAAATACATAATGATGTCATTTCATCCATGTATTTTTTAAAACTCATAGTGTTTAATATAACACAATGACACCCAAAAGACATAATGATACATTGTGTTATTTGGTCATTGTTTTTATTGTATTAGATTAATTAGTTGTTAATTTATTACTGTGTTATTAATTAGTTGTTAATTTATTACTGTGTTTTACATATTATAGATACATAACAATGTTATTCCATCATTATATTTTTTAAAATTCATCATTTTAGAAAAACACAATATTATATAGAAAAAAACAATAACTAACAAAAATACACAATGAACTGCACTAAAGTCACAATGACGAGATATAAGCTTTATAACGTAAACTTTTTTTAATCTTTTTATATTACAATACTGTACTCGTTTTAAAGATAAAAAACGCTCGATTTTTTGGTGTAATTTTTATAAAAATTAATGTCGTAAATAAAAGTTATGAACGTTTTAAAAAATATGGGGATCTGCAAAAAGTCAACAAAAATGACTATTTTAAAATAGTACTCTAACAAACTTTTTCCTATAAATTAAAGCACAACCATTGATTATTGAGATGGATAGTTGGGATTATTTATTACAAACCATTGATTATTGAGATGGATAGTTGGGATTATTTATTACACTTTTTAGTTTTATAAGACTTTGTATTTGAATGATTTTCTAATAAGATATACACAAATCTATACCTAATATGATGCATTTACCATATGACAATGCTATCTTGAGAACCACATTTTGTATAGAAACTATAGAAACCAATGTGAGTCCAAACATTTAAAATCACATACAACTCACATGTCATTTTTAATTTTTTTTAAACGTTCATAAAATTTTTTTCACAATATTATTTTTTAAGAAAATTCATCATTAATTTCAGTATTTTTTTATGTTTTCAACGTGTACCATATTGATATACTTTTTTAAAAAAATCGTTCACCTATTATTTACACATGTGTAAATCCGGTTATACACATGTGTAAATACGTTAGCACACATATGTAGAATAAATTTCGTAAAAACCGAGTCTATTTTATTAATTTTTTATTTTTTTTTGAAAGAGGGAAGCGAAGAAAACATTATTGTTTAATTATTTTTTATTTTTATGTTATTTTTTGTTTTATAAGTTTTTCTATTAAGTTTTTGTTATTTACCAAATTGTTATTAAAAACTTGTTTAAATTCTCATTAAAAAAGAATTTTAATTTGAACCCTCCTTATTATCATATTATTTTAACTAATTATTAATAATAAAAAAATAAAATTAAATAAAAGTAGATATCCAAAACTCTATTTGAGTAAAAAGATCTTAAGTTAAAATAAATAAAAAACTCCAAGTTTAACCAGAATGCTTTTCCAATTAATGATCCAAACAACCGTTAACAAAGTGACTAATTTATAAAACGGGCATGTTATATATACAACCAGATGAATATCTGGACGCCATAAATACGGCCCGTGAAGTCTTTTACGGCCCGTATTGTCCATTACGACCAGTATTGGTTTGTAAATATTAAATCAGTCAATTCATGATTTTTTTTACGGCCCGTATTGTCTATTACGACCCGTAATGATAGAGCCGTAATGAGCCTTATGACTGTAAGTAAGATTCTGAAATTTTTTATTTTTTAACGTTTTGCATTCATTTATGATTTATTAATTAATAATATTTTTTTGGCTTTAGTTTTCGCTTTTATATATTACTTATTTATAAGTTATATAAATAAAGGTTTTAGTTGGAGCATTCACATATCGTTTTTTATAATTTGTGAGTGTAATCTTTATATCATATAAAATGTTTGTAAGTGAATTATAAAAATAAACATTACTCATTTGTGTTATGAGAACATTCTTCTTCTTCTTCTCTCTCTCTATCAATATATATATATATATATATATATATATATATATATATATATATATATATATATATATGTGTGTGTGTGTGTGTGTGTGTATAATATGTTCATATAAATTAATTTATAAAATTTATAAGAGTGAATTGTTGTTTTCATCCCTATGGTTTAGTCATATTTGACATTCTAAATCCAAAAAAGTTTTTTTCTTACATTTGGCTCTTTACGGTTTGAAAAAGTTGTCATATTCATATAAAAACATGAATTCCGTGGTAAAAAATTTTATTGGCAACACGTAAACATAAATTAGGATTTCGTTTTATATAAAAATTTACGTAAGTACCCTTTTAACCATTAATATTTAACATTTTAAAACGGTAGAGCTAATATTTTTTGATGAAAATGGCAACGTTTATCAAACCTAAAGGAGCCAAATGCAAGAAAAAACTTTTTTGGATGAAAATGACAAATGTGACTAAACCACAAGGAGGAACACGACAATTAACTTAATTTATAGATAAGTATTTTATAAAGGGTATGTTATTGGTACACTCAATTTATTTTCACATCTCTATATCTTTCTATGCATTCATATAGATACATGAAGAGGGATAGAGATAATAGGGTGTATCAGTAACATAAATGAGTGTTTGTATAACCCAATCCTTTATTTTATATAAAAGCAAAAAAATAAAAATAAAAAATTTGGATTTACTTTTTAAAGATACATATATATATATATATATATATATATATAATATATATATATATATATATATATATATATATATATATATATATATATATATAGGGTAGAGTTATCTTGAGAACCACCCTTTTTAGTAAGAACTTTAGGAACCAACATCAACCATAAATTTTAGTCACATGCAAGTCACATGCCACTTCCAACTTTTTTTTAAAACGTTCATAACTTTTTTTCATGACATTATTTTTTCATAAAAATTTCACCATTAATTTTATTTTTTTTATCTTTCCAACGCCTACCATATTGATATATTTTTTAAAAAAATTCGTCCACCCGTTATTTACACATGTGTAAATTAGTCATTACATATGTGTAAATTCTGTTTTACACATGTGTTCTTCCAAGAATTACATATGTGTAAAATGACGTTCGTAAAAAAACGAGATTTTTTTTATTTTTTATAATTTTTTTTATTTTTTTTAATGGTAGAGGGAAACGAGAGAAACACTTCTATGTTTTTACTTTTTTATTTTTTTATTATGTTTTATTTTATGATTTTTTTGATTATGTTGTTGTTAATTACAATTTTGCCATTGAAAACTAGTGGTTCACATTGGTTCCTAGAGTTCTCACGAAAAAGGGAGTTCTCATTTGATCCATCCCCTATATAATATATATATATTATATATATATATATATATATATATATATATATATATATAAGAGTAAAAAAATTAAACTAAAAAGTACTCTAACCTAATTAGTTTTAAAATATTAAAAACATGTATTAAGAAAATGAAATTTTAAAGCAAAAAATAAAAAAAAAGAAAATTTTACTTACGGTCATAAGCCTCGTTACGGCCCCGTAAGTTAAAGTCATTACGGGGCATAACGACCATTATGGGCCGTAACATTTTATAAATTAACTAATTTGATATTTTGCAAGCAAATACGATCCGTAAAAACATTCACGGGCCGTAAAAGAAATTCAAAAGGTATCCATATAACACCTGATAGAGTGTTCTTTTCTCCGACTTAGTTATACAAAATCCAATACACAAGTAAAAACATATACGCAATACACTCTGACAGATATTTTGTCTTTAATGTCAGTATATATAAACACTTCAAGAAAATAATATTTCCGTTAATTCCTCTAAAATTAATATAAGGCCACCGTTTCATCTGTCAATAAAATAATAACATACATATATTATTTCCTGTTGACCACTTCCTTAACACATATCATCTTCCCACCAACAAAACTCTGTACAAAGAAGACGTGATTCTCATCTAAATCCCTCACTCTGCAACTTCCCCTGTTTTATACCCACCGGAATTCATCCATTTTCCGGTCATCTTCTCCGATTCCCACCCAATTTCATACCCCCTCGTCGTCATTCTCTCTGTTGAATTTTGGGTATTTTGATCAGCTTTTGATTAGCTTTCGATTGTCGTCGATTTTGTGGGTTTTAGTCGGAGTTTGCAGTTTCCGGTGGCCGACAAAAGAAGATTGATTGTCTTTAATTGACAAGATCGTACCGTTTTAGTCAAGAAACGCTGATTAATTAGATGGTTTCTAAATAAAAAATTGAAGTCTCACTGTTTTCCTCCTTCAATTACTCTTCATAAATCAAGATATTATTAATCCAATCAAATCAAATATTTAGTTTTTTAATTTATTCTCTCTCTCTCTCTCTCTTTCTCTATCTAAAAACAGAGGAAATCCCGAAAACCCCTCTACGGTTTCTTTTTCATCTTCATGATTATCAGATCATCTTCTTCCTCTGTTCTTGATAATTAGAAGAATCAGGAGGATTCCTCTGTTTTTTTACAGGGTAGGAGGAGAGAGAAACAAAAACCTCAACAACATAAGAAAACCTCTCATCTGCCCTTCCTTTCTTTCTCTCTCTACAAATGGTTTCAAGATCGATCAAATCATCATCCAACCTTCAATCGTTCATGGATTCCACAACCCCTGTTGTCCCCTCCCAATTTCTCCCCAAGGTAATTCAATTTCATCTTTAATTTCAATAAATTTTCGATCACTATAAGGAAATTGAAAACCCATCTCGTCAATTGCTGTAATCGTCTAATAAATTGTTTGATTTTGTGTTGCAGAGTGAGATTAGAAACCTTAATAGGCTATGGCATCCATGGGATCGAGAGAAAGTTGAGTTCTTCACGTTGTCGGATCTGTGGAATTGCTTCGATGAATGGAGTGCTTACGGCGCCGGAGTTCCGATCACCGTCGCCGACGGCGGAGATGACACCGTCGTACAGTATTATGTGCCTTATCTCTCCGGCATTCAAATCTTTACAAGCAATTCATCGTTGAATTACCTTCGGTATTTCTTTGATCTTGTGTTTCTGTTTAATGCTCTGTTTCTTGAGTAACAATTACCACTCTAGAATATTCGATAATATTATTGTTGAAATTACCTTAATGCCCTTGATAAGTTAGATAAGAACACAAAAGTTAAAAAGGTAGTATATCTTTATGAAATGGTCTATAAAGGTTATAAAGATGATGTGTTTCTTACTAATTATATATGATACGGTAGAGTTAGAGTTATGTTGTCTTATTTTTATGTGTATTGCGAGGCATAAAATTTGACAACATAACTCAAACTCTACGAACATTTTGATATAAATTTGTGATGTAATGTGTATGATTAAATAGTATGCATTTTGTTTTTACAGGGAAGAAACCGATTCTGAAACAAGGGATTCATTCAGTGATACTTTTAGTGAGGAGAGTGAGAGCGAGAAGGTGTCAAGGTGGGACGGATGTTCATCGGACGAAGGTGTGTTTGAGCACGAGACACAATTTCACTTGAATGATCGGTTGGGTCAGCTTTACTTCCAATACTTTGATAAATCAACCCCTTATACAAGAGTTCCTCTCGTTGATAAGGTATAAACTATATAATTAGTTTTTAGTAACGTATTAAATCATACCTAGTCTTTATATTAAGAAATTGAGAAAATTGGTTAATTGACTAATAATATACGGTATAGCTTATTGATCTTAATTTAAATTCTTACTCAGTTCGTCTTTAAGTTAGCGCACATACTCATCACTAGAATAGACCCAAGTGAATATGAACCGTATAAACTTAAAGACGAATTGAGTGTACATAAATCAGAATAAAAATAGTATATACTTTTATATAATTGACTCTTTTGGTTTGCTTTTTCTCAAATAATATTTATCAAGTAGACAAATGATATGTGTGTGGGTAACAACCTCATGAGCGATAAAAGTCTACTGGTCCACATCTAAATAGATAAAAACAAACTAAATAAAATATAATTATAAATTTGTTACTATTTGTCTTCTATGATATTTTTATGAAGTAAATGACCATTTTATCCCTCATTCCAATGTGCCCATTCTTTCAAGTTTCAAGCGCACACGTTTTTGCATTTGACGTGGTCAGTTGTTGCTTGTGCCTTGTAGTGTTTGATGTACCATTCTAACGTGGCTTATATTACCAAACAGTCCCAAATAGTTACAAGAATGTCACTTAACCCCCTATTCTTTCTTGCATTTAACATTTTTGTCCTAATCTTGTTGTTCTGTTTTCAAAAGGTATGCGCGTTATCTAAACAATACCCCGGACTCATGTCGTTAAGAAGCGTTGATCTTTCACCCGCTACTTGGATGTCGGTTGCTTGGTATGCTTGTTTCATTTTTGGTCATATTATCTTTAAAAATTTAGAAGAGTGTGTGTGTGTTAAACGTTGTGAACTTTGTGTTTTAGGTACCCGATATATCATATTCCCATGGGAAGGACAATAAAAGGCTTGTCTACATGTTTCTTGACGTACCATACCCTCTCGTCATCGTTTCAAGGTACAATGATGTTTTGGGACCACATGTTAATTTCCTAGCTATTTCGAAAGTATCTTTTCCTTGAGCTTACTCATCACTTTGTCGATCTAGATACGGATATTGAAGACCAAAACGAATTCACAAAGAGGGAGAGAAAGGAAGGAGAAGGAATCCGTCTACCGCCATTTGGTTTGGCCACTTACAAGATGCAAGGAGACATTTGGATGTCGAGTAAGCATACAAATGACCAAGAGAAGCTAGCTTCACTTGCGAGCGTGGCTGATTCGTGGTTGAGACAATTAGGTGTCCAACACCATGATTTCAACCACTTTGTGGGGAATCGTCGTGGTTGAAACTACTAACTACATTTGACATCGAAGGAGATATGCTCGAACTTAAAAGCGAGACGCGAGTGATCATCATCATTGTCGTCGTCGTTATCATATCCGTAGTGGGCTTTTTAGACTTTTTTACTTGTGGAGAGAGGCTGTTATGTTTAGATGGAACATGGTTTTGCCATTGTTGAGCTTGTGTGTTAGACTTTCTTTTTCCTAGTTCTAGTCTTGCCTATATGGCCAACCTCATCCTTTGGGTTTATATACAAAAGGTTTTAGGTTTTGAAAACCTTAATGGAAATGGGGTGATTGTGTACATTGAGGTATCTAATGAATGGGTGAGAAAACCAGATGAGATTTTTCTATTTCACTCTAGTTTGAATCATGTATGTCAGTTGAGGTTCATCTAATAATCCTTTGTTACCATCTTCGTTAAAAGTTAACCGGTTGGCTTCTCCGGAGTACCGTGACTGTTTGATTTTATATAATATTTATAGCGAAACATAGGCTTAAGTAATCATATTGTTAAGGTATATTTGGTACATATAAATTAAACATTATGTTGTCTTCAAAAAATTTTTTATTATATTTAACACGTGTTTATATTCAGAACATAGAAAAAAATGATATGCTGTGAAAAAAAAAGATATATTATATTTGACTCAATACATTTCAAATGAAACTTATAACATAACAAAGATGAAAATAAGCACACAACAACATTATATTCGTGTTATCTTTTTAAAATTATAAGTGAAAAAGATATTATGCTAAAAGTTAATTATAAGAATATTATATAATTATTAAAAGTTCCGAATCAAAATCATTTAAAAATATACATGGTGTATATTCGTATGTCAATAGCCACACAAAGTATTAGTAATACAAAGTATGGTGTTCTTGTGACCCAAAAGTACAAATATTTGGAAGGGAAACAAAATTGTTGAGTTTGTTTATACACTTGTTAAAATGCTCAAGTCAAGAATAAGAAAAGAATATTGAACCTTTCTATATTAAGTATCATAATAAATATATAAGTACAATTCATGTTCTGTTATTTTTAAAATACGGCAAATATATTAGAACCCACACGCAAGCAGGTAACTAGACGGGGAAGAAAAGAAATTACAAAAATATTAACGTTTATTTATCCAATCCACCCACTTAATTTCAAACTTGGTGTACGTTCCTATCACGAACCACTAGAATGAAAATTTTACAATATCTATATATTAAAAAAAATTAACAATATTTTATATAAACATATATTTGATATAATTATGTTATTAAAATACGTTTAGGTTTATGAGTGTACTCTAGCTTAATATGTGAAGTTCAGGTTTAAACTCATTTATTAAATGAACCCAAATATAGGCTTAAGCTAGGTTCGATTCGAACTTTTAGCAAGTCAATACAGAGTAGCTCATGAGTGGCTTAGCTCGTTTACACCTCTAGCCATAACAATCGATGATAGAGCTCAAGACAAAAGTTGGTTGATCCGAACATATGAAACGAGTTCAAACATCATAGCTTCTTTCTCTTTAATCTTGCAACCGAACATGGACTAACACATTATGTTGCCCCCATCTAACAATCGATATTAAAACTCTTCTTTTTGTTCAATATTTTTCAGTAAGGACCAGCTACATTTAAAATTATTTTTTGTATCACCTTAATGTAAAAAAAATCTTGTAAAATCAATAAGTTATCTATAATCTACTTATCTCTATATATATTATCTTGTCTTATTATTAGTTTGTTAGATTTTGATGGTCACATTGCATTACATTATCTCTCTAGATAGAGAAATATCTATAAGTTATAGAACACACACACAAAAAAAAAATCAACAATAATAATCGCACCAGACAGCGAACCAGCCCCCATACCCTTTCATTGATTGGACCCGTGAGACCTTTCAAACCAAATGTAAGAACCAAATAACTTAAAAATAATAGAAATATTAAAACTATATAACTAATAACAAAATATGAATTATTTGTCGATCTCTCTTTGAATTCTTCCGGTAATCATTTTCTTCCCTATTGACGATGAATTTAGCTTAAAACGCAACAAAAACAAACTTGTAAATGTTATTCTTTGTGATTTATATACTTGTTGGAGAATAACTTTATACACTTTAGGAATATAAAAAAAATGATGAATTGAAAAAGAAAGACTTTATGAATGCAGTTAGAGTTGTGCACGTTAGATTGGTTTTCCAATTTGGGAAGTATAATGTTGGGTCCAATTCCATGGTTCCTACTCACCTGTTACCCATCAACCAATTCATAGGACATTATTGTTGTATTATTATTTTTATTAGATGGCGAGTTTTAAAACAACTATTAAATTTGTTATTCTATGATTTAAATTTTATGATTTAAAGGTCATAAGTTTACGGCGTGATAAACAATCTTTGCATAAAATGTAGGTTTATACATCAAATCATGAATCGGTTCAACCTCTTTATGAATTTGGGCGAAGCATAGATAAGTTAAGGATCGGATACGTCAATTTATTTATTATTTTGTTATTATATAAAACTTGTTTGATAAGTCAAACACCCTCCAATATTTAATTAAAAATAGTGTTAATCATAATTGTTGTGTTAGATTCTATTGTCTGATATCGTTATGTGATGACGTAGCACTTAGCATAATGGCATTTTAAATAAATAAATTAAAGTTAAATGCCATGTATAGGATATTTGGATAGACTCAAATTAGGTATAGTATAAATTGATGTGGAAAGTTAAAAGGGATTATTTTGTGACAAATAACAAGGTATTCCTTTTAGGGTAAATCACGAAAATGGATAAGGTATTTAAGTATATTATCAAGATGAACATTGACTAGCTGAAATTAATTTCATGAACGTCTCCTATTTTTTTAACCAATAAAATAATTGAATGACAATTTTGTGCCAAAATGTTGAAATTTATCTTGGACTAAAAGTGTTTTTAAACGAAACCGGATGAGTCACGTCTAGATAAAATTTACGTCTGATGAGTTGCATATATGTGAAAACTGGCCACATGTCATACACAACTTGACTTCCCATACAAAAGCATGTGATTTTGCGATTCTTGACCACGTGTCATAATTTAGTTGAACCTTATCAGTTTACTAAATGACATACTCTTGTACACGTGTGTTTTTAGTCGGTTTATATTTTTATTAATTAAAACTAACTTTAAACTAGGTTAATTCTCGAAAAAGTTGAATTTACCTTTATATTAAATGGCGTAGGATATAACAATTACTTTTTTGGTACAACATGTTATAGCTTTTTTTTCGTTCGTAGTGTTAAATTTTAGCCCGATAATGTAAATTTTTGGCCTGGTAGTGTAAGTTTTTATATAAACATCGAGTTCGCCCCCCTGAAAAAAAAAAATTTCGCCTCCGCCCCCCTACAAAGTTGGTTAAGCTCCGCCACTGGTCGTCATGATGTTCATCTCGCAGCCTGCGGCCAATGTTGTCCGCGCTGGTGGTGTTGTCAGTAGCGATGGTGGAGGTCCGATTGTTCCCTTTGTCCCTTCGTCTTCCGTTTGTCGTCCGGTGGATCTATTGATACTGTTGGTATATAATATGATTATGTTTTCATGATGTCGATGATGATGAGAAACACTCATCCGAGACCTGCTTTTGGTTACGTGTTTATCGTTGGTTTCATGGTTATGTTTTCGATCTCGGTTGGCATATTGTTTTATCCTTGTTAGTGACGTCGATGAAGACGAGCTATTGCTATCCGAGACTAACTATGTATCGCTGTTGTCGTGTTTAATTATAGCGAAATCGAAGGGCTGTGATGACATAAGTGGAGTTTGTTTGGTTGTTTTGGCATTGTTACCATTTACAATTAGCAGTCGCAACCGAATATACCCATCTTGAGCCCGACTATAACGATGAGTTGTTTTAGTATGTTGAAGTGTCAATGATGACGAAAAACACCTCATCTAAGACTTGCTTTTGGTTTCGTGTCATCATTGGTTTCATTGTTCTCTTTTCGATATCTGTTAATATGTTGTTTTGTTATTGCTACTCATGTCTATGAAGACGAGCTATTGTTTGACAACATTAGCTATGATGTTGGTCACATGGTTCTGTTTGGTATGTCGTTGTTTCCGTGATTACCTCCCTTGAAATCCAAGGGCCGTGATGACATAACTGGAGTGTGTTCGGTTACTTTGGTGTGGTTACCGTTTACGATTAGCAGCCGCAACCGAATATCTGTTTTGAGCCCGAGTATAAGGAAGAGTCGTTTTAGTGTGTCCATCACGCGCGCAACATGCGCATATGGAACATACTAGTTATATTTAACACGCCTATTTTGGTGGGTTCTATTTGTCCTTAAAAATATTAGTTGTTTTAAAGCAACTTCCGATATACTTCTATTAACCATTAGGGTTATAATAAAAATAGTATATAATTTAAAAAGTTTAAGAACGATTCTCAATCTGACATGTGTCATTATATTATTTTAAAAGATAAGACATTTTGGTTATTGTGGCATATACGACATGTTAATTATTATATCTAATTCGTCGGGTCACAATGTCAATTTTTTTTCATAATGTGTTATATGTATTCACTATTGTGTCTTACATTTAAAATCATTTCATGTTAATAATTTTTAAATATTACATAAACCTTCATGTTATTTTATCATTGTGTATTACAATCAGATATACAAAATAATGGTATTTAACCAATATGTTTTTCTAAACTCATTGTGGCCCGGATAACACAATTACGAGCAAAAAATACAACGATACATTTTATCATTATGCTTTACGTTTTACATCATTTTGTATTATTTTAGATTAAATAGTTGTTGAATAATCCATGAGTTTTACGTGCCAAATTTACACAACAATGTTATTTTACTTTTTTTTATTTATCATTTTATAAAAAGACAATAGTGTTTAAAAACATAATAACTAATAAAAACACATAATGAACAGTACTAAAGACAAAATGATGAGCATATTTCATATGAATTGTAAAAGTAAAAATATTTATTATCTTTTTTTGTATAACAATATTTACTCGTTTAAAAGATGACAAACATTCATTTTTATGGTGTAATTTTATTAAAAAATCGTATCTAAACGTTTAAGAAAAGAAGGGAACTTGAAAAAAGTTAGCATAATTGATTATGTTTAAAATACTCATTTAACAAAGTTCTTTCCTACAATTTGTCTCAACTATTAATAAAAAATATTAATAGTTGAGATTATTTGCTACACTTTTAGATTTATTACACTTTTTATTTGAATCATCACAATCATCATCGTGAGTAAAACCGAGTATAAATCAAGTGTTAATCAATGAATAATTATACTATTGGGATAACCATTGGTAACAAAAATAAAAGTTAAAATTATTATCAGACATACTTATAGTATAATTACTACCGGCGATAGGTGATAGTTTGAATTATTATAATCCTATGTGCCTTAAGAAAATTTTTTTGTTTATTCTTTTTATCTTTAATTTACTCAAATTTATAAGATCTATCATTTCTCTATAAAATTTATCATATTTTGATATGAACTTGTTTTTTAATGTCTTGTTGAATATATATAAATTTATGTATTCTTTGCTATTCATGGATATCTATTGCCACTCACTTATACAAAATTAAAGAACACATTTAAACAAATTTGTTATATTCAATATTACACTAATAATGAATCCATACAAAAAAATAGTTAACTCTACACAAATTGAAATAGTATACGTGATTTTTATTTTATATAAAAGTTCTAAAGTTCATATAGAAATTCATATTTATAATATTATTATATAATTTAAAAATATATATTACTAACATACTCACAATTTTCTATAGTTCTATGTATACGTCAGAAACCTTTGTTTCTATTTATGTCATCCGCAGTAACATGGAACTGTCACACTCACTTTTAAACTGTCTTTCCGTTATCATATGATCCAATCGAGGCGTGAAACTATCGTAACAAAACACTACAATAACTAACTAGGGAGAAATGAAATGGGTATGTTTGAATCTAGGAAAAAAATGCATTCAAATATATACTATTAGAAAAATATATTTATTGTGAAATATAGTTAGGATGACGATACTTCTCAGTTCTCACATGTTACAAGTTACAACGAGATCTAAAAACAAACTTTAATTGATGAAATAATTAATAAAGAAAAACTGAAACATTAAAGCTAACATCTTATAAAAGATACACGCGGGAAAAAATATCAAAAAAATCAATAAGGGTATTGAATGAAAAAAAATAAAAAGAAAAGAATTATAGGAGATTATATAAAAAGAAAAAGATACAAAAACACCTACTTTGATAAATATTTTTCAAAACACCCATTCTAATAAATATATTATCCACCAACAACTTTATCGGAAAACACGCTACAAAGGAGCACCATTTATAACTAAAAATAAAAAATAATCGATCAACCTCATTTCAGATAGGGGTGTTCAAGAAACCATATTAATCGAATCGTAACCGAAATAACTGACTAAACCAAACCGAACTAACCGAAACCAATAGCAAACCGACGGTTTGGAAACATGGTTTTTTAAAAACTGATATTTTCGGTTTGGATTCGGTTTGCTTGTAACTAAAACCGAAAAAACTGAACCGAAACCATGCAAACCGATCTTATAAATTTAGAGGTGTATTCATACGCTTATAAACATGATTAGCCTATTACTTTTTTTGAATATTTAGATTTCAAGAATAATCTTTAAACTTCTTTGTTTGAATTGATAGGTTAAAATGTTTTATTAGATTTTTGTTATTGTAGTTTATGAATTATAATTTATTTTAATGTCAAGTAATTTATAATAATATGTTGATTATAATTAAATATCAATAAAATGTTGTAAGCCTAAAGATTGTAGTTTATACTCATTTATTTGTACCAAATTTTTTTTATAAACTTGAAGCCCAAATAGTAAAACCGAAAAAACTAAAACCGAATCGAAACCGTAGTGAAAACCAAAAACCGCAAAAACCAATCCGAAGGGTTTAAAAACCTAGTAACCGAAATATCGGTTTTTGTTTTCTATTTATGCTAAAACTGAATCAAACCGACCCATGCACTTGGCACGTCTCAAATAATCTAAACAGTGACAAACATGGATGATGCAATTGAGATGCTTGATTCAGTCATATAAATCACTTAATGTTGTATGTATGCTTATTTACTATATGATCATCGTATTCAATAATTAGTATCTTAGATTACAAAATAGAGTTATAATTAAGTCGGGCCATTTGATTCTGTCCGGATTACTCCGGTTAAAGAATCGGCCGGATCGACCCGAAAACTAGCTATCATCACAACAGAAACAGACAACCAAAGGAATTAGTCATATTTGAACGGTCACGTTTTGAACCACCGGTTCCTAAATAATAAATAACTAGTATCAAGACCACGTTTTGCGGTGGGGGCGTAAAGCCGTACGAAAAACTAACCTCGAAACGTTGTCGCGGTCTACATATTGAAGGGGACACTAATAATGTACGTAACTTTATATAAGAAATATGAATCCCGGATATTGTTGATAACACTCTAAACCTTGTATAAAAAATATGAAACACCACGTTCCGCGGGGTGTAAGACCTTAAAAAACAAACGTCGAAACATCAACGTGAACTCGCGCGTTGATAACATATGTAAATTTATATAACGAAAGCCAAAATTGGAGGTCATTGATAACATCCAAAACCTTGTATGAAATAATGAGACCGTCACAAACCCATACGTTGCTCAAGTCATTTGATAATATTTGGAATTTTATGTAAAAAACAAAGCTAATATATAGTTTAAATCCGAACATTAATAAAAGTAGCACTATGAAAAAAAACAAAAATAAAAATAAGCACAAGACATTTAGATTTTATAAAATAACATATTGGTTGTAAGAAGAATAGAAAAGAAAACAATAGAAAATAATCAAAACGTTAAATCAGTTTTAACAATTTGTATGGTTGTGTTTCAGTGACTTTTGTATTATTATACAACTCCATTTTGAAAGAATTTACATTGAAATGTAATAATAAATAAACACGTGACAACAATATAATTGAGATTTTATAGAAAAATAAAATTTTAAATGCTATAATAGAAAAACAAAAAGAACAAAAAACGATGAGTTAATCAAATATAACAAGATTAGTATAAGGTATAAAATGTATCTGTAACTAAACTTGAGGGAGCTAAAATCTAAATTTTCAAATTTTAAACTGAAATTATAAATATTATGCATAAATTATGTACGCAAATTGTTAGATAATTTATACAAACCTATGGTGATGATAGTATAAGCTGTATGATGTATTTATTTGATTTTCTCTTTGTACTGTTGTATCATAAACTAGTCTAGAAACTCATGTATAATATGAAAACTATATAATTCATAATTTTAAAAATATTTCGTATGATTTAGTTACATATTACATTAACAATGAAAAATTGAGAAGTTACATTTTTAAGTTATAAATATTCAAATTCTATAATATAACATACAATTGACCCGTGTAAAATTAAAAACTAGTTGTCTTAAAATCACACTAACCCAAAATATATAAAATATCAATAATTTTAAATTTGAATCTTATTTCGCTATAAAAGTATGTACAGTTCAAAATAATATATGATTAAATAATTTAGTTAATAATATAAAAATTTAATTCAAAACAAAATAAATTATTAATATAATTTCTTAAAATAAAAAACTTGACTAAAACAATATATTACTTTAGACGGAAATTTTTTTTTTGAAAAGTAACATAAGAGTGTTATGTTTCATCCTAGTTACTCCATTATTATATAAACTAGTTTTACTAAACCTGTGTATTACACAGGTTGAACAAATAAAATATTAAAAAGAATAAAAATTATTTTATAAAATGATATACTAAAAAATAATATCATGGGAATTATGTATGAGTAATAAGTATAACTAATAAAACAATAATATGAACATTTTCAAAGATAAATTAAACATTTTGTTTCAAAATAACGTTTAAAAAAAGTTCCAGTTAAAATATCTTTACTATAACTTCCTATTTTAATTATTTTTGTTTTATAAAAAAAAAATTTAGAAAAACCAATTTTAAAATAGTACGTAAAAGTAGTTTGATTTTTTAGAAAAAAAATTCTTTTTATAAAAACTATTTCTATAGAAATAACATTAATAAAACAATCTATTTCTTAATTTATTTAGAAACTAATTATAATGTAAAAATAAATAATATTATTAATGTAGTTATTTAATATGAGAGAGAAGCGAAATTTTTTTGATAAGAATGAATATGATGCTGACACGTAGCACCCCTGTTTACCCTTTTATTAGTGAACACTTGTATTACACGGTTAAATAAATAAAATATTAAATAGAATAAAATTTACTAATTATAAAATAATATATGATTTAAATTATGTATAAGTAAGGACTTTAAGTAATAAAACAATTGTGTCAACTTTTTAAAATTTTGTTATTAAAATTTTATTGTTTTTCCCAAAAAAATAAATTAAACATTTCGTTTCAAAACAAAACATGTTAAAAACCGTCAATTTTAAAATATTTTGTGTTTTAAGAAAAGTATGATGTTTTAGAAAAGAATTATAAAAATTTGTTTCTCTAGAAATAAACATTATAAAATATCTATTTCTTAATTTTTTTAAAAATAAATTTTAATAAAAAAGAGAATTAAATAGTATAATTAGCCTATAAAAAATAGTATATTTAGTAATTAATGGAGTTATTTAATAATAGAGAGAAGCTTATAAAAATTTTTAGAATAAATGTGGTGTTGTTATGTGACATCCATAGTTATTATTTTATTAGGATAAATAGATGAAAATGAAGACAAAGACCTAGATACTCATGTTAATAGAATGAACAATAAAGATGGATTTTCATAAATCTTAATATAGCCTCCTCATGCATTAAAATTCTTTTCTTGATCGGCCATACAGTCATTGACCCTTTCTCTTTTTAGTTGTGCCACTAATTTAAGGCTTTGTTATATGTCTTTTAAGGTATAGAATAATAACTATAATAATCATTTAATTTAATAAAATTACCCAAAAGGTAAATTACATAATATTTGGCAACAAAATTTCATTTCAAAAATAAAAGTTTCCCTTTTTAATCTCCTCTTTAATTTTCAAATAAGTTAAGTAACATAACTGTAGTCAAAAGACACACACACAAATTATTACAATTTAATTTTTGTGGCCAAAAGTAAAAGTTTTAGGTCAAATAGTGACTACATTTATATAATATATCAAGATAGTGGTCGGTTTTACATTTCAAAAAAAAAAGACACAAAAACAAAAACAAAATGATATATCATGGAACTATATTTCTATCACATATACTACAATTTATATTTTACCTTTGATGGAATTATTGCAACTCGTGAGATCTTTTCTTTGAATTATATGATGATTGATCATGATCATGGATTTATGGCTAGAATATTTTTATGCACAATTGATGGTATGCCATGTGTGATCTTCCATGAATTTATGTGTACTATCATGCTAGCTAGTTAAATTAAATGATTATTGTTTGTTTATATTGTAGCACATGTTGATTATGAAGCAAGCACTAGCGAAGCAATCTTAACAACTACTCATTATAGTTAAAATTTTAATACTGATATCCATTAAGTAATAAAGTGCAAATTGGATGGGTTTGAAGTATAATACGTTGGAAATTTGGATCAAGCAACTCACCAGAACACTTTAATTAATATTAAAAGACCATATTTTACAGTGACTTATATTTATACTACATTTATACTACTCTTATCCAACTCAACTACTATTAAATAATCAAATTTATAAACAAATTAATATTATTCTAATATAAACTCCACTAATCAATTAATAAACTACTATTAATAATTATCAAGATTAAATTATTCATTCTCCTCCTTACTCTTGATATGCACCTTTTACTTCTTTAAAACAAAGTTGGCTCGTGCTCTCGAGGTTAAGTTAGCTATTTTCTTCTTGATTATCAGCTCATACACTTAAATACAAAGTGAACAAAAACTCCACATAGATAATATTATATCTTTGACTTGTCCCTTCTTTCTATTGACACTCTTTGATCATTACTTGAACTATAACAATCCTCTCATAATCTCTTTCATGATTTAGAGCCTCCACCACGACCTCTACCATCACATTAACCCATCCATGACCTTCACCACCTTTTTGACGATAATCACTTTTGTTCCACGGTGTACTTTGTTTATACATTACAAGTAAACAATAACTTACATTGTGTATCCTCGGTTGTGTCTCTGGGTTTTACCCGCTCCTCATAAGCTTTTAACCGTCCCATAACTTCTTCAAAAGGAATTATCTTCGTTATTCTTAGGATATTATTAGCTCAACTACTCATAACAATGTGAATACATTACACATTTTATAATCAAACATTTATTATCTTGATTTTTTAAAAATTTCTTACATGAAATGATTAATCTCTAAATGACCACATTCTGTGATGAAGACATTTAGACAAGAAGTATATGTATAGTTTGGCCAAATTCATATCTTTAGGATGTGTGAAAATCCCATACCGAGACTGGTCAAGGTCTCAGTATAGATCCGGGAGGTCCTCGTTGAAAAACAAATTGCTTGAGCCATAGAACCAATATATATGAAGGGTAAACTCCACGGTGAAGGTTAACTGTTAAATGTATAATTTGCCTATGAAAATTTTGATTTGAGATTCTAAATAACAGGTATTCTTGACATGTTTTAGATTTAATTATATGTATTCACATATTTTTGCTGATAAAACTTTTTGAAACCTTTTATAGGTAAACATGTATAATATATGTTAGCTAGTGCTAGGGCCCAAAAAATCTTGACTTCCTAGGCCTAGATAACCCAGATAATTGTACATATAGGCCAAGTGAATTACAGATAAAATCATGACTCTCTAGGTGCTTAAATTCGATGTGGCTATATATATTTGTAAATTGATGTTGCAAACTCAAATTTTACTGTATAAAAAAGATTTTGAAATATATGAAATATCAAAAGTTTTGATGTAACATTAATGTTACCACATTTACAAAGAATATGATTTGACATAAATTTTCGTTGCGTAAATGAATTTGGAAACCACGAAACGAACGATCGAAACAAACAGGTCACACGCCCCAAGAGTGATGAAAACTGGGGTGTGACAATTTATTATTTCCTTGTTTTATCAATTCGTGCGCATCACACCACCTAAGATTCTCCAAAACAAAACTTTTGTTTCACACCTTCTCAACAATAAAAACATACTATTTAATTGCAACTTAAGGTCCTTTACACTGATTTGCATCTCATGGATTCATTTAATCGTTGATCCAAATCACTCTACTCCGGTCGCACCAACTTGAATCACACAACTTAGTGATCTACTCTTTCTTGCTTCACACAAGTGGCCTTCACAACTTCTTAATTGTCTCACACAATCAACTTAGGCTTCTCACCTTGATCTTGATTGTTTCACACAATTGACATGCTTTTACATCTTCTTGATCTTTTTTAATCGTCTCTCATGATTAGCTCTTTGGTGATCTTGTTCTTCACTTTGGTCATTGCTTGATCTTTTCATCGTCTTCTTGATTTCAACCTCGCTTTGATACCAATTGTTAGAAATTTAGATCAAAAACACACAACCAAAACATGTTAATTATTAATTCAAAAAAACCACACTTTATGGTGACCTCTAACCTTGTATTTATACTGCACATATATTATTCCTACCCAACTCAAACAAAAATTATTTCCTACTCTAATATAAACTCCACATGAAACTTTAAAACTAATATCTAAAAAAACTACAAGATCAAATTCTTCATAAATAAACTTATAAAGAATGCTATTAATTAGGGTTAACTATATAAGATCAATGAAAGTGATTAAAGATGTTTACTAAGTAGGTAAGAACCATCAAGACTATTGAATGTGCCTCACAAAACAACCGAAATGATAAGACATTAGTCCCATGGATTAACCCATAAGGTCACGGATTTTGGCCTATTATAAGAGACCAACTTAATAGTAGATGAATTTTAGTTGAATAGTTAAAAATAGAAAGAATCCAACTCATGTCACATTCAAATAATGAGGAATCTACTCGATGAGAAATTAACAATTATAGCTATAAAGAGTATTATGTAAGATACTTTAGTGTAGTTTACTAACTATATAATACCTCAAACCTTATAGTTATAAATGTGTAAAACATGAAAATTTGTATTACAAATATCGTCAAATGAGTAAATAACAAGTTGGACAACAATTATGAATATGAATTATCTAGACGAGTATTATTTATAAAAAATATTATATTCGATCCTATTTTGTTTTTAGTAAAATATAGGTCGACTTGTAAAGAAAAATAAGCTTGTCCAAGCGACATATTCGTAATTTTATACAACGATATATTTTAAAAGTTCTAAGACAAAAACGAGTTTTGCTACTAAATTAATTATAATAATATAATAATAATCTTCAAATCTTCAGAAAGCAAATTGAAATCCCACAACTATTTTGTATATTCAGTAATCCAAATCAAAGCCTTAACCCAATAAACTCCGAACCTTCTCCTATAAACAAAAGCATATATGTTTCCTTTTAAGTATCTGTTTTTTAGAACATTTTAATATTAAGAGAATCCTTAGTTCTCGATACCCCTTTGAATGTTGTTATGTAAGGCTTTATTCCCAGGCAACCTCACAGTTGGATTTGGACATCAGAAACACATGTTCTCGAACATGAAATCACATTAATATAAGAAGCGGAACATAATTCATTGTTATCAATCAAACATTTACATCGCAAAAGATAACTTCAACTATCTATCTTAATCTATGCCAGTATGCAAGTCTTGACCATATGCCAGGTAGCTTCCAATCCATGCCAAGCTCACATCTCAATTTTTATAGCATACATGTCAATCCAATATGCATACAAAAGTCAGCGACGCTGAGTGAGCTCTAGGATTACATAAACAAGTACTTTAACCCATAGCTTTAACATAAACATTCACCTTTCTATACTTTGACAATACATAAACTTTAACTTTACGCTTACGCTAGGGTAATACTTCTATAACTACTATAATACACGTTGATAACTATACTTTAGCTTTTACTTTATCATTTCTTTATCAGTTACTTTATCTTTGCTTTCTCTGTACTATAACTTTATTCTTTTACTTTATTATTGAGCTTAGCATGGGGTATCGCTCCTTTATCAGGTGAGCATACATGGGTATAACTGCTTTATCAGTTAACCATACACGGGGTATCACTCCTTTATCAGGTGAGCATACACGAGACATCCCTCCTTTATTAGGTGAGAGTGCAACGAATGCAGGTCTCCTTATCAACGCTTGCAAGACTTCTTTAGCATACTTTAACGTTTTCATAGCTGTGCTTTAGCGGGTAGCTGCTCTTGAATTATTGTTCAAGTTCTTTAACGTTTCACATGTGACTTTACTATCTTTCTTTAATCTTTAACAGTAATAATACTTATACTTTATTTCTTTAACTTTAAGTTCCTTGTTAAAACTATCATTATCGCACGCTATACAGACATATCTATACATGCACATATCTATGGGTTCACGCGAGAACATCATGACAAGAACACTATAACTCAAGCGAGAACTCACTCATCGCGCGATAACTCTCCAAGGTGCAACAACTTGATGTGCAAGTTATCCTCATCGCGCGAGAACTAGGAAAGGTAACCTCCCACACGAGAACTACCCCATTCGCGCGAGAACTATTCCTATCGCGCGAGAACTATAAGGCTGTTTGAAACTTCATCCCCAAGTCAACGATTCTTGAACTATTTTAATGCCCATAAACGTGCCATAACAATCTATACGATTATACTTTATCATATCATTCATTACGGTATGAATATTAGCCCCAAATCATGGAAAAACATGTAAAAGAGGGGTCTAGAACTCATCTTTTGATATTTTGCACAAGAACAACACCGAACCAAGAGTCTTTCGATCAGAAACTACATAATTGTGCGCAATATCATTACATACTATTCATTAATGCATACATACATCAAATATCATCAAATACATACCTTAAACACCACTTAGCACCGATTTCTCTCTTCTCAAGCACAACACAAGGGGTTTTCACATGAAGTTAAGAAGCTTAGCTGCTTGGGCTTATTTATAGTGTTTGCCCCACTGTTCGCAATTGTTCTTGTGCGAGAACCTCTAGTCGCGCGCGAATTATCATCCACACGTGAACTTTGGTTTTCTTTGAATATTCGGGGTGTTACATGTTAATACCATTTTTAGAACGTTCTAATATAATTTTAAATCTTAAGTTCTCAAAAAGTTTGCTTTGCATGTTTCTCCCCTAAAAATAAAGTATATAAAAGATGGGTCATGAAGGCTCATATTAGTTTACGTGTAAGAATAGGAGATTTAGAAACCGGGTTACTAAATGTTACCCATCACACATAGGTCTGTGAGTGTGTATTCATGATGGTTCATATAAACCCGTTGTATCCAAACAACTCTGAATGTTTGAGAAAAATTAACATGTTTGACTAGTTCGATCAAAGTTGACTTTTGTTTACCAAAGTTGACCACTTTGACCCAACTACCCGTACGTAAACTTTCATGTTGGATTTCTATTTTGGGAAAGTTTTCTTTATAATAAAGTTGAGTTTTCATTACATATGTGTAATCAAACACATTAAAATAATTAATATAGCAATGAATGTATCATAAATCCCATATAATTCATCACCTCACCTAGCATGTCAGGTTAAGAACATCTAAAAACCTTATCATGAATAAAGTTTCCATCTTTAGTAACGTATTATTACAAGTTACACATTCTATAATTCAAGTTCCTAATAAATTCCTATGATCAATCTAAACCAAGTTCAACTATCATAACATGCATCACATGTATAGAATTCATCATACAAGTTAATGTTCCAAGAAAAGTACTATCATTAGTAAGTTATGATCATATGATGTGATTTATATTATTTAACTATTCTTAATTCATTCATATGTTCTAAAAAATGCTTAACTATTATCACAATCCATCATATATGCCAAAAATCCAATTCACAAAAAGACTTTAACGAATGAAGTTACTATAATGAGCAAGTCGATGAAACTGAGCCAATTTTTTAAAAAAAAAACTTGAAAAGATGTAACGCTAACTCGATGGTGTTCTAGACGCACTATGAGAGGAAGGGACCAAATTCATAACCTTACGACTGGGTACCATATTATCAAACTACATCATCATGATTCAACTAACATCCTAGCATCAGTATATCATCTGAAAAGTGACAATAATCCATGTTTCTTAGCAATTCCTTAAATAAAGGTTGCTATAAAAAGTAAGTCTTGATTTTCAACCAAAACTAAGATATCTAACAAATTCAATCCATATAATCATCTTAGAATAATATAATAATGCATAATCAACATCCAAAATAACACCATTGTTAGATTAGACACGTGTTTGTACAACTTAAGTTTTCATGAACATAATAGACTAAAACTCTTAAATATTATCAAAAATAATTACTTCAATCACCAAATAATTGATCACTAGTGCTTGTTTGATGTAAGACTTCCAAATTCACAAACAATTTCAAGAACACATATCAATGAGATGTGTTTTGTGTATGATGGTTCACGATTTCACAAGGGGTGGGGGATTTGGGATGTCACGACTGCAAATGAGGATTGGGGTGGGGATTTAGGGTTTTATTTGTTTGCTTTTTCTAAATGCACCCCTCCAACTTTTATGTAACGTGTTCGGGTGATTCACGTGCGAGTTTTTCTATACCAAGTTGCTAAAACCTTCAAATTAATTTGTTTAAACATAAGATAAATGAAATAATGTTCAATCTATTTATTTATAGTGATTTTTATAACAATACATTTATAAAAACTCTAAAAACGAAACATTGTGTAAATGCTTGAAATTTCATATCAAAGCTAACCATTTAAGTCTGAAATCAAGTAGCATATAATGACATAAATTATATTTTCTGAATTATTATTTTAATTAATCACCAAAGTTCAGAGACAAGTTTCGTGTGTGATCCGCTAATTTTCTGAATTACCGTTTTGTGAATGTTCGTGCAAGAACTGGCATACTTAATTAAACCTAATAAATTCATGCATGAATTATTAGATAATGATATTCATGTTAGTTGAATTATAACATGAAAATATCATGTATCACATAATTTTCTTGTTTAAAGAAACTTCATCATGGTATTTTACTACTGTCATTAATGATTGGACGAAAAATTTCCTGGTTGTAACATTATTTTCTTGTTGAATGAATTTCACCCCAAAAGTCTCAACTAGTATACTCATTGTGGCATCTTTGAACAATTGTGGATATTTGTGCTTCATTTGATCTCGAGTTCCCACGCGAGACTTGCAAGACATTGTGTATGCTGTTAGGCTCTTTTGGTAGATTCAGTTAATAGCCTACTAGACCAACCATACAATTTCAAAAATCCAACATTGCTCGATTCCTAAGATGAATTTCACCTTTCCAAGGTGACACCTTCAAAAGAACCTTATCACCCACTAGGATTTTCAACAATTTTTGGCATTTATCAGCATAGCTCTTTTATCGATCACGGGCTATTGCAATATGGTTTTGAATTTGCATGATCTTCTCTTTACTCTCGTGCGTTAGTTCGGGACCAGAGATTTGACTGTATCTCACTTGTGCCCAACAGATAGGTGATCAGCACCTACGCCTATATAATGCCTCAAATAATATGACTTTAATGTTGGTGTGATATTTTTTGTTGTAGGAAAATTCTAACAAAGGTAAGTGGACTTCTCAACTACCAACCAAGTCAATGACACATGCTCGTAACATGTCCTCAAGAACTCACATTGTGCGCTCACTCTTACACCCCGTTTGCAGATGTTATGATGTGATCATATTCACGCGCGTGCTTAGATATCTATGTAACAATTGCTAGAAATATGAGGTGAATAGAGTGTATCGGTTAAAGATGATTGAAATTGGAACCCCATGTTGAGATACTACTTCCCTTAGATAGATATGAGTCAACTTCTTCGTCATGTCGATCTTTCTAATTGGAAGAAAATGTGCAGATTTAGTCAAACAATCTACTATCACCCAGATGGTATTGCATTCGTTAAGGGTTCGAGGTAACTTGGTGATAAAGTCTATGGAAATCTTCTCCCATTTCCATACTGGAATCTCTAGTTGCTAAAGTAATCTGGATGGCTTTTGGTATCCAACCTTTGACCTTGAAACAAGTTAGACATTTGCTTACATAGGTGGCAATGTCAACTTTCATGTTCAATCTCCAATAGAGAACTTTCAAGTCATGGTACATCTTATCAAAACTAGGATGAATAGAAACCCAAGATTTACGAGCTTCACCCACTACATGTTCCCTTAGATTCCCCTATATAGGAACCCATATTCGTTCCATGAAATAGTAAATTCCATTAGATTTGGTCTCAGGCTGTTTCTCTATGCCTCGCATGGATTCTAATTTTAGATCCTCCTCCTTCAACGCTTCCAGTTGAGAATTATGGATTTAATCAGGTAATTCTGTATAAATTGCTAGCTATAATGCTCGAACTCATTTTAGTTTAGCGGTTTCCTTCCGGCGTAGGGCATCAGCTACCACGTTAGCTTTGCTCAGATGATACTTGATTGCAAAGTCATAATTGTTCAATAGTTCAACCCAACGTTGGTTTTGCATGTTTAACTCCTTTTGCTCAAAGATATGTTGAATACTCATGTGATCGGTGTAAATGGTCCATTTGTATCGTACAAGTAATGTCTCCAAATATTGAGGCAAACACGACGACTCCCAACTCCAAGTCGTGAGTCGTGTTGTTCTTCTCGTGAATATTCAGTTGATTGTAAGAATACGTAATGACTTTTGCGTGTTGCATCAATACACAATGGAGACCTTTGATAGAAGCATCACAATCTACCACAAAGTCGTCTATTCCCTCTGGTAAAGATAATATAGGTGGAGTTTAGATATTCTGTTTCAGTATCTAGAACGTTGATTCTTGTTTGTCACCCATTTATACGCGGTGCCCTTATGCATTAAAGCTTTAAGAGGTTGAGCGATTTTTGAAATTCCTTCGATAAATCATCGATAATAGTCAGCCAAACCTAGAAACTGTCCCACCTTCTTTGGAGTCTTTGGTGCTGTCCAGTTCTTAATGGCTTCTACCTTGATGAGATCGACATGTATTCCTTGTTCATTAACTACATGCCCTAGAGATTAGACTTCACGAATCCTAAAGTCACACTTTGAGAACTTGACGTATAAGTGCTCGTGCTTTAGCAATTCAAGAATCAACCAAAGATGCTCTTCATGTTCCTTTTTGTTATTGGAGTAGATGAGAATGTCATCGATGAACACAATGACAAACTTGTCAAGATATAGCATACACACTCAGTTTATGAGATCTATGAATACCGCTAGTGTGTGGTCAACCCAAATTGTATGACCAAGAACTCGTAATGGCGGCAGGTTGTAAAGGTTTTCAGGTTGTAAAAGTGGTTTTCGATGTCCTCTTCTCGAACGCTTGATAACCGATCTAAGATTGATCTTGGAAGAAAAACTCGATCCTTGAAGTCGAACAAATCATCAATACGGAGAAACGGATAACGGTTCTTAATGGTCACCTTCTTCAGCTCATGGTAGTCAATGCACATGCATAGTGTCTCATCTTTCTTCTTGAAAAATAGGATTGGGGCTCACCATGGAAATGAGCTAAGTCTGATGAAACCTTTATCCGATGACTCCTACAGCGGTTGAGATAATTCTTGTAATTCATTTGGAGCAAGTCTATATAGTGCACTAGCAATACAAGCAAAAGATAATACAATTTTAATAGCCAGATATAGAACTTTAGGTCTAAAAAATACATATTTCCTTTTTCTAAAACCATAAACTATATATTTCCTCAAGCTAAAAATTAATTATATATTTTCCCTTCCTAAAACATATATATTACATATTTAGTAATTTCGTTACACTTAACCTATTAAATAACTATTTAATTATTTTTTCTAAGAGATTTTTACATATTGATGTTTTGTTATTATAATTGTCTAAAACTTTTGACAATTATGTTTTGTATTTGAGAATATAACTTTGATTATCGGTTATTGTTATTTTGAAATAATTAAACGAGATGAAGTTTTATTGTTTCTATTTATATAAAAGTCTCGAATTTGAGTAACTATATAATTGATAGTATAAGAAGTAAAATGTGTATAAATATTTTAGTGAAAATACAAGTACTATGATTATTCGATATAGAATTTTAATAAATGGATAAATATGTAATATATATGTTTTAAGAATAAGAAATATGTAAGTAATGATTTGATTTGGATAAATATGTAATTAACGACTTTAGGAGGAGAAAATATGTATATGCCTCAAACACATCAACCAATTTACAAAACTTTACTAATTAAGAAATTACTTGATGTATATTTTTTACAAAATACAAGTCATGATCAACAAAACTATTACAATATATAAATCCTAATTTTTAATACCTATAATTATATATGTTGTTAGACACTAACTAGAGCTTATAATTGAAGCTTTACGTGACAGACTTAGAATAAACTGACCATTTGTCTCGACAATGTATTACTTTATTATTTAAGTTGTTAGTGTTCTATATATTTTAACATGTTCTGTGTATAAGTATTAGGCAAAGTGAAATGATGCAACTCGTGGGATCTTTTCTTCGGTAGTTATATGATT